>JASANH010001462.1:0-26002 GCA_030248295.1 Mesodorylaimus sp. YZB2_4 | reverse complement strand
GACCAGCCCATAGTTTAGGCTGCCAACCAAAGAGTCAATGAGTCAACGCGTTGACTCTTTGGTTGGCAGTGTATGGCGCCCCACACGCATTATTGGTTTAATGAGAAAAAAAGATGGTGAAAACCCCCACTGTTGCTGTCACACTGCTTCCTCCCCCTGGGTACTGTGCGTCTCCTGTAAAAGACTCAAATCGAATTTCTCTTGTTCAAGCCATGTAAACACCTCCATCCGTTTAAGTTCAGAACCTAGACCACGAACGTAAATAATAGAAAATAAATAGTTGTACGACATACTATATACGGATCAGATTGCATGATGCCTACTCCATAGGGTACTGGTGGCACCCTCTCCACGTCAATGTGCTTCACGGTTCCCTTGTTAAACTATGCTGCACCGACTTCTCGATGCCATTACCACAAGTACACATGTAAAGGCGGTGTGAGGTGGTACTCGATACAAATGGACAATCACGCGCTGATAACCGAGCTGTACACCTGTTGGCATGCGATGTACTAGTTCACAAATTTAAATAGCGGCTGAAGCGCTAACGGTAAGACCCTATGAAGGTTCTTTTCAGCCCTGGCCTTGCTGAAAGAAATAAATTGAGTTCAAGACCAAAGTTCACTGTGGGGCCAAAGGCTAGGCAGGCTCAACCGCTCCGGACACCTGCTGAAAAAGAAAAACCAAGGTTAGACCCGAGTTCATAGGTGAGGCCGAGGATAGAGAATCATCAGGATATAAGAGTAAGGCGCAAGCCGAAAAAATACAGGTGACTGGGCTTGAGCCTGGCCAGCACTGGCCATTCAATTCTCACCATCTGTGGCCATGGCATGAGGTTGAGCTTGCAATAATTGAAAGGATTTCCAGAGCAGCAGCGAATAAGGAGTCAAAGTGATTCTGATTCTTTGGGAGAATCTTATCAGTCGAACATAAAAAGACATAGCATCTTGAACCGACATTCTTGCAGATAATGCAAAGACTACAATGATGCGTGTGAAAAATTTGCACCCTATTCGAAGATTCCTGAGAGCAGGAGTTATCCAGTCACCTGAGCCTACGAGACCACCCATGAAGAAATAACCCCTCTTAAAGGGACGTAGACATGGCAGGACCGTTTGGCAATTATAAATCCCGCTTCCGCGCCCCCCCCCCCCGCCCCGTGTGACTTTCGCCGCGCGGGATGTGCGCGGCAGGGGGGCGACTGCGGTAATTTCGGCAGTTTTACATGAATAGTTCGAATTTTCCATGCGAAGGAGTGAATTGGCTGAATAACGAATGCGAAATTCGAGTTCTACGTGGTCGATTTGATGTGGTTGGATATTTTTCCGGTCACAAACGGACTTTGGGGACCAAAATATCGGGATTTCTCTCGCTACCAGAATTACTTTATCAGTTCAGTGAGTTAATTAATTTCCTATTATGATTATATGAAAAACGTCATTATCGCTCTGTCTGAGCCGAGAAATTGCCGTCCAGGCGGCATGAGTAATGGTTTTTTCTTTTCAGCCAGGCGGCCCCAGCACGCGGGTAGAAATGTTTACATTGCCTTTTGCTCCTCGCCTGTCTGGAGCCGAGGTATGTACTGTACTGTTGGACTGGCCACGGGGAGTCCGTGCATTTGCAGAGGGAGAGGGGGAACTGTCGCTGTAAGCAGACGTGGAGTGAGCAGTGGCAAGAAAGGATTTCTCGTCGACTAGGGCCACCTTTGGGCAGACCTTTCACTCGCAATGAGATGTTTATCTAACTTTGCCCTTTTCAGGCTAGCTACTGGTCTAACAATCGACGACGATGGTAAACGAACCAGAGGCTTTTCTAAAGGACTGGTAGTTCTGAACATCTTTTTGTCTGTTCGTATGAATTCCGTAGACTTTGGTGGTTCTTGCCAAATTTTGCTTTCATGTATTAGATTCCTTTCTGAGCTTGTGATCACGGCGGTTCGACAGTACTACGTATGTATGTTCATATAGTGCAGAATGAACCCGGGGTTTTCTTTACTTGTATGGCATCCTCAAAACACAGGCAGAATACAGTACACAAGGCAAAATAATTTTGTCATCGTCCCAAATTACAATCGATTCATGCGAGGTGCAGTGATTTTCCCCGACGCATTCAGATTCGTCTCCGAGATCTGATATTCGCGTGGTTTGGTCAGGTGCCGCAACTGAGCCTAGCTCTAAGAGGAAATTGGACGTGGTGTAAAAATGAGTGTAGCAGCACCACTCAACAGGCGGGTCAAAGGTATTATCGCTAGACTAGACCCCTCCCTGTATCTGCTCTAGGGGCGGTCATGGTAAGTATGGTTTACCCACGCTGTTCGGCAGTCTGCCTCAGAGACAGGTATGTGTATGATTTCGTCAAATAGAACACTCTTGGAGCCCAGAAATCTCACGGAAGTATGGACAGTTCGGGTATGCAATGAACATCGTGCCGCCTCTGTACGGACAGGATCTGGCTTCAGAGTCCATACTTCAAGTATGACCTCGTGTGATGGAGTGGTAAACTTGTCTGGGATCATGCACATTGTGGAAGTAGGTATTTCCACAGCAAACCCTCTCCTGCCTTCCCACAGATGTAGTATGTCTCGGTCATAGTAGGGCAGACCCTCAGGCCCATGAATATCAACAGAAGCCAATACCGCATATTATAGGCCGAAGTGAGTACATACCATTGATCCGTTTTGCTCCATCTCGAGTGGTTTCGATCTTTCTCCAAGTCTCTGGCGTCGGCTAATGCCTCTGCCTCGATTACCAGCGTGCCGTCCAAGATCGACTTGTCATTCTCTTCGAAGTCCGTGTTTTTCATTGCGTACTCCTCCACAGTCTTTTCGTAGATCGTACTGGTGCTTGGGTGAATGCCCAAGCTGGCTTGCGCGATGTCGCACAAAAGTCTGTACACTTCGCGGATTTTAGTGTCCAGTGCCTTGCTCGAGCAGATAAGCAGTCAATTCAAGTCTGGCTCTGGTCCTGTTTGACTACGCGGTCCTCGTCGACCATGGTAAGAATCATCTGTTTCCAGTTGTCCATCGGGGGTTTGGTTGGTGAGGTGAGGTTTTGATATGACCACCTTGATTAAAGACGTGGCTGTACTGGTCATTCCCTGGTGGCTCATCTCATAATGTCCGAATGCTTGGTCGTATTTTCTTTTTGCAACGACGATCCGCTTCGGACTAGTTTCTGGGTCATTTTCGATTTCGTTGTCAGCCAAGCTGTCCATCATCATGTATGATGGGGAACGGTTGTCGCGCGTCGTTTTCCTTCTCGGGCAATCTCGTGCGATATGCTCGATACTCCCACGGTCGAAGCATGCCTTCAATGGTGCTTTCGGTACGAATCGTGTAGCCCGCGCATTCAGGCCGGTCTCCCTATAAGGTTTCGGTCCAAGCGTACGGCAAATATTGCCCGTATTTCCTCGCTTTTTGCACAGCTGACACGTTTCCAAGTTTTAAGGCATTGTGTCCGGTGTGCCAGAACTCTCGCGTCGTTTCGACCGCAATCAATGTCGTAGTGGTTGTTGTACACGAATCCGTGATCTCGACAACGCGTGCATATTTGTTCAGTGTGGCTACAGTCGCTAGAGCGTCCCGCTGGACGACTGCGACTGCGATGCTATGCTATGCTATGCTATACTTTACTGTACCAAAAGACTCATCAGTCCACTTAGAAGGCACAGCACAATGGTTAAAACGTAATGAGGCATCAAAAAAGGAGATTTGTAACAACGGTTTTAAAAACATCAATTGAACTGAACGCAGTATCACAATCGATAACATTATTCCCCAGGGTCATGGCTGAGAATTCAAAACTTTGAGTACATGCGTCCGTACGCTGTGCTTTGACTTCCAGCTGGTGCGGTTGCAGGAAGCGAGGGCTCACCCGGCAAGTACACATGTCCGAGTGAATAAAATGTCGATTCGGGTAGCACGCGTGCCCATGGTAAAATCGATAAAATTGAATGAGTTTGAGGTGATTTCTGCGATCACTTAGAGTGGGCCAGTTCAGTTTCTCCAACATCGCTTCATATGGCATTGTCCAGTTGTTAAGAAAGGCCCTCGCAGCAAATTTTTGCGCTTTTTCAAGATCGACTATCGATTGTTGATGGATCGGAGACCACGCCGCGCAACCATATTCCAAGCGCGGTCTAACGCATTGAAGATACACAGTTTTAAACACTTTCGAGGCAAATTTTCCAAATTTCTTACGGAAAGCCCCAATCATTCGCCGGGCGGATGCAGAAATTTTATGGCAATGACGGCCAAAACGCATGTCGGATGACAAATGAACTCCAATGTATTTCACAGTATGCGTAACCTGAATCGGCTGACCATTTAACAGAAATACAGGGAGTCCATCGGTTGCAGAAGAATTCAAACGAAAAATGCAGGCTTTCGACTTGTCGACATTCAATTCCAGTCCGAGATCGGTAACACAATTTGACACAAAATCAATAGCTGGTTCAATTTGGCCCTTGGCAGTGTTTAATGATTTAGATGGAACAAGTAAGATTAAGTCATCCGCATAGCCCAGCAGTAAAAATTTAGGGAAGGTAGCTTCGAAACGAACCAAGACGGAGTTGACAAAAGCAGTGATTAAAACTGGACCCAATACTGACCCCTGAGGCACTCCAGAGATCACAGGGGCAGGCTTTGACGATGAGCCATCAACTGAAACAAATTGTGATCGATTTTCCAAATACGAAAAAATCCATTTGTGGAGAGTCGGCGACAGATTATGGTCCTTCTTCAATGAATGCGGTAGGCGATCGTGTGGCACTCTGTCAAACGCCTTCCGTAGATCAAAAAATACTGCTCCTACTGTCCTGTACTCCCGCCGGGAGTTCAACCAGTCGTGTGTCGTTTGGGTGACATGAATGAGCGCCCCTGTAGTTGAGTAATTCTTTCGAAAGCCATGTTAATTCGATGAAAACTGAAGCCGTGGTTGCAGTAAACGAAGAACGTGGTTTTCTAAGATTTTTGACAAAACAGGAAGCAGAGAAATTGGACGATAATTCAAGGCTAAAGAGCGATCGCCAGGCTTTGGTATTGGTATGATCTTGGCGAGTTTGAAGGCTGACGGGAAACATCCTTCTGTAATCGATCGGTTAATCAATTTCGTTAATGCGGTCGAAATGGATGGTGCCAAGTTTCGAAGGATAGGCGCTGTCAAGTTGTCTGCTCCTGGGGCACTGCGTAGTTTGAGTGTAGTGAGCAGACGACAAACGAGTGTCTCAGTCACTAAATAATCAGAATGGTCATCAGAATCCGGAAATGGTGGCCAATAACGGGATCGAGCTTTCGTTTAAAAATTTTTACTGAAAACGTTCTGGAGAAGTTCCGCCTTGTCTTTCGAATCTGAAAGGACTTTACCAGTCGAGTCGGTGAGGGGTCGAGTCGGTGAGGCGAGCGCGCCTGCTTGGGCCATGACCCCGTTGGGTGCCCACAACTCCATCTGCATCGCGCGTCTGACAAAGTCGTCCAAACTCGGTTTGCAGTATGTAATTCAGAGCTGGCTGCGTGTTGTCTTAGTGTGGGTGATGCCAGCCCTCGTAGGAACTGAGATTTGGGTAACCTCTTTCTTTCTGCATTTGTAGCATCGTGGTGAGCTTGCCGCGCTAATTCCTTCAAAGCGGTAGCGAAAGTATCAGGGTTTTCCCTAAGTTTTTGTACTCGATTGAAGAATGCTAACTTGCGCAAGGCAGCATTTCTTTCTTCTGGAAAGCGTGCCATCAACGGGTTTTCATAGTAAGCCCTATCAGTGGCTTGAGCTGGAGTAGCCGTGGCCCACAGCTCATCGAATGCGGCTCGTGCTGAGCCAGTCAACAACATTCGAAGGTTCTCGATTCTTCCAGCTGCGCTCACTTGATGTCTGGTCGAGAAGTGCTCAAATTCGCGTAACCACTCAGTCAGGCTCTCTGTTACTAATCCTGAGTACGTTTGTGGAACACCGCCAAAGCTAGTAATTGGGCCATTGGGTTTACTGGCTCCACATTTACTGGTTGTACAGCTGGTTGCTGCAATAGGAGCGCTGCTAAGGCTTCTTGAGCCGCCTGTCTGGCCACGTTCATCAGTGCCTGGTCAATTTCTGCTGCTTGTGGGCCCGGTGGGTCCCCATTGCCAGGGTTTACCATCCCCAATATGGTTTTCCTGCTCCTGGTTATCCGAATATCACTAGCACTGAGCAAAGCCTCCGCTTGTGCTCTTCGCTCAATATCGTTGATTTCTACTGTTTCGGTAGCCGTTTTTCAGGTAACTTTGGAAGACGCCTAATTCTAGTTTTCGTCAGTCAGGTACAGTAAGTTTTCCTAGTCCAGCTAACTCAGACGACACTGCAGTCAGCTTACAGGTAGATAATCGGTCACTAGAAAGGGCGATACCTTTCACTAGTATTGTCGCTCTGATCAACCAGTCCGATACCTGCAGTTGATGTCTAGAGTCGTGTCCAATAAAACTATCAACCCGACCAGAAGTGCGAGGGGTATCTCGCACTCCTGCCAAGCTCGCCAAATGTGCCGCCCTTCACTATCAAGCAAGGGCCGCTACGGAAAAAGACCAAGAACACTATCAGAAGTCAACCTGGACTATAAAGCGTCAACCTGAACGTTTTTGACGCGCCGCGAAAC
Organism: Mesodorylaimus sp. YZB2_4; assembly: GCA_030248295.1. Taxonomy (NCBI): domain Eukaryota; kingdom Metazoa; phylum Nematoda; class Enoplea; order Dorylaimida; family Dorylaimidae; genus Mesodorylaimus; species Mesodorylaimus sp. YZB2_4. Next base: position 19,387 of record JASANH010001462.1, on the reverse strand, counting down.
TGTATTGTGATGCGCAGGTACACAGAAACTGGCAATGAATTTTTAAAAAATTTGTTGATAATCGACCTTTTCCCACAGAACTATGCTATTTGCGCAGAAAAAGAAAAGCACAACTGATGGGTGATGGGTCTTCGATGAAGTTCAGATCTTGTTGATCAGACCCTGAACAGCTGTTTGGTCCTTATTCGTGAGTGTAGCCAGAAACGCTGTGATCACCCTATTTGACTAAAATTTGTTCGCTTTAAATGAGGTGCACAGACATAGAAATTTTGATCAAATGGCGGTCATGTGTTCAGCCCACGATCTTGTGATCGATCATCGATAAGGCGATCACTCAAGCAAATTGTGATTGGTTTTTTCCGGTGATCAGTCATTGACAATGTGATGAAACCATGCTCATGTGATCAGCTTACGATCATGTGATCAGCCCACAGTTACGTTGTCAGCTCACAATCACGTGATCAGCCCACAGTTACGTTGTCAGCTAACGATCACGTGATCAGCCAACAGTTACGTTGTCAGCTCACGATCACGTGATCAGGCAACTGTCAAGCTATCAGCACACGATTCAATATGATTTGATGTGACATGTGCATTGGACAGGACGTAAATCATCAAGGTTAGGCAGCTTCATGTGAAGCGTGGTGTGTGCTTGGAAGACCCATCGGTGGCCTTTACGAGTTGTACGTTATGATTTTGTCGATATGTTCGTTTTAACTCGACCAACCTGTTATTTGCCATGACGCTCGCCTTCGAACATCGGCGTCTTCGAACACTGGCTGGGACTCCAAATTGGCTGCTCGCTCCTACCAAAAATCACGTAATACAAGGAAAACTTGTCTTGGTCACTCGCGCGTCACCGCGAAGATAGTTATGCCTACTCCCTCTAACCTATACATTTTTTGAAATCCCCTTCCTATTTGCAGATAAAAATGAATAGTCGGATTGCTGCTTACGAGACACTTTGTTCGTTTCTACCAAGTAAAGATAATCCCGCGATCAGACCAATGAACCCGCTGACGGATCTCGAATCGGACGCCATATCCAACCGAAAAGCTCTGCCCGAAGGAAAAATCGATCATGACTGCTGCTGCGTCGAAACGGATGAAGGAGGTGAGGTGTAGAGTAAAGTGCATGGGCTAACTGCTTACTGACCTGGAAATGCCACGACCTGTGCGGGGCCACAATAGGAGACAAGTGCCACGGTAGTTTGAGATTACTTTTATAGTGAGCGCATAGGGTCGGCATTGCATATACGGGTACAAGCCATACCGCAGGTACTCTTGATTTAAACCAGGTAAACTATGGCGAGGTTGAACCAAGCGGGTCCTAGGGGACAAAACGGAACTGGGTAAACTAAGTTGTATTTACTGTGCACTTTTTTCCTTCTTGGTGAACCCTCGGAGGCAACAGAATTTCGAAAAAGTAACTGGCTTCTTCCAGTCCCGACATTGGGGCCCAAAACCCAACCCTTTTTTGAGTTGGGTCCAGTTTTCAGGCAGAGTGGGTTTGGGTTGTGGAGGCTGACCTTTTTTGAACCCGATGCGAAAAACCATTTTTCCACTTGGGGTCAGCCTTTACTAATCAGCTCGAGCATGTGGTTGGTCTCACAGCATATCGAATTCACTGCTACATGATGTCCTTTTTTGGTTTCGAGTCGACGGATCCTGGTGTGACAAAAGCGTACTGAACAGAGGTCGGGCGCACAATTCACTTAAAAAAAATCATTGCCGTGATCCAAGACCTTGGGCGCTCGAAGGTCTAGTGTCCCTCCTGGTCTGGTGGTCTAATTTTGCATAGCAGCCTGACTGTGAACTATGTCCGCCGTGAATATGTCCTCGCGATTTCCCCTTGCCTTGAGAAAACATTCATAATGGATACTAAGCTTGGAATAGCTACGAATTACATCTGAGCCAATTTTTCCCGAGTCACAAGTCCACAAGTGACTCGTGCTTCACCTAAATATGCCGTCGACATTTCCAAATGTGACAGGACTTATTTAGAAGGAACTGTAAGTGATTTAGGATCATAACTTGCCAAGTTTCCAGGAAAAGCATGGATTCGTAATCTGTGAGCGATTTTTCGAGCCGAGGAGGTTTGTTGCCCTTGCAGGGCCCATTTTAGATATTTCTTGATTGGAAGTTCTGGCTTTTTGCCTTTTAACGGGTGAATACGATGACAGGAGACCAACATCTATGGAAAATTGTCTTCTGAGCAATAAGCGATATAAATGGACGGATTATCTTTCTGAAAACAAGACACCATCATATACAGTAGGTGGAGCAGAAGGCGGAATTTCTGTGGTTTGTCCCTTCCTTTTGATTTCGAGTTTGGTACCAATGGACCAGTAAGGCGAGCCGACCACATAGCAGTCTATGCATAAAATTTCAGGTTCAGGAATATACATCAGGTATATGCTCATTTTTACATACTCATGCCAACGGAGCATCCAGTTTATGGCCCCGAACAAAAAAATTTTATGCATTAATTTTGATGGCTCCCCTAAAAGCTTTGAACTGCTAACGGCTTACCTTAAAAACTTGCAGCCAAGCGCAAGTTTTTTCAGTCGGCGATAAGCGGCGATTCAAGCCATGTTCGTTGACGAGCAGAACGTACAAAGAGCAAAGCCGCAGCATGAGAACAGACTTCGTCGAATCCAACCTTGCACTCGCAACGACACGCTCGAACATCTCCCTAAAAGTGCATGCCTTTAAACCAAATTTGCGGTGCCTGCAGTACCTACTAAGGCATTAACAAGTCATACCTTCGCACTGAGTGAGCACCACGATTTGTATTTTGACGAAATCGATTGCGATGCTGACACGATCCCTCCACAAAAATCCATTTCTGAGGCAAATTTCTGCTTACAAACATCTGATCGACGAGTCCTTCCACCGCATTCTGATACGCCGACATAGACTTGTAGGCTTTAACATTATCCATCAAAAATTCTATACCGGGGGATGGTGAATTGATGAAATATTCGTAAATCTGTAGCAAATTGATCTCCGGAAAATCAGAATACGCCGCAGACCACTGAACTTCTGGCGAGTCTGGTTCAGGTTAGACACAAGTCGTTGAGGGATGCAAAATTTTTTTTTAATCGAATCCGCCTTCTTTTCTCTCCTCTTCTTGAGATAGTTCAGGCAAAATATCGAATTCGTCCACCAGCTGACACAATTTCACGATATCATCTTTTCGGAGACGGCTAAAACCAGCAACACGATCTTCCGAAGCGTTCAGCGAGTTTCCATTTTTGAAAATTGCGACGCACAGCGGTAACCGAGGCTGACATTTCGAAAAATCAGCATTACTGATCCACAGAATACTACGTAATAAAGATAACACTGATTCTGTTTCGTGAAATCAAAAATTAAAAAATATCTTACTTACAGTTCTGGCTGGCGGTGTCGCGCTTTTATTCAGCCCCCTCGCGCACATATTCCCCGGGGTAGAATAAATGTTCATGTACTCTGCCCCCGGCAGATTTATGCTGTGCTTGATTAGCCCCCCACTGCATTTGTTTCGCCCCTATCTGTTCACCGTCGAAATTGTCGAATGATTCGTTTCGTTTAATCAGTTTTCTTGGAATAGATTTTGACGCCTTCACAAGCGTTCGAAGCGCAATTTCTCAGGATCGTTTTGAATGAGTAAGTATATTTTCTTAGCTTATGGTAGGCCTACGTTCGAATGAGGCTTTAGGTTTTTTCCGGTGGACCTTACCTTGCTTAAAGGCCCCGTTACCTGCCTACCTTATTTTGACAAGGTATATCGGTAAAGGCGGGGGAAACAACTCAGAAAATCTATTAAAACCACCGTACTCTCTCCGACTTTATTTTGTTTTGTTGAACTTCATCATACACTTCATTTTCTAATTTTATCCTTTTCAGTAATGTTAAAAAAGGATTTTATACTGAATTTTCCCGTCCAATAATTCTAGTAGAATGTCATTTGAAGACTCTTCAACCCAATATGCTCGTGAAAATGCGTCACCTCTATAATTGGTAAGCCCGAGATAAAAATCGGCAAAGATCTGCGAAGGCCTACAAAGTTTCAATCATGGATAGTGTGAGCGGCCGTTTCGGCTCCAGCTTCCGGCTTCTTTAATTCTATAGTCTGTATATATTCTATCGTACTGATCATTTTTTCAGCTGCTGCTAAACCGGTTTTATGGGAAGACCCCCGATACCACGTATGGAATTGAAAGAAATGATTTGTCTGGTAAGACGTTGAATGATCAAAAATCCGTTGATGAATGCATGTCTCGTCTTCAATTTTAGGACGGAGAAGGTGATACTTAAATTTTAAGCGCCCAAAAAACCTGACTGCGGATGGTCACAGCTGGCCTTGCGGTTTGGGGCATCACTCGTGACCGGATACGCTCTGCAACGAAATCGGAATGGTGGTCCAACATAGTCGATTTCCGCTGCTGTGGAAAATATCGTTCAGATTCGACAGTCGAAGGACAAAGCGACGAAACACCATGGAACTTCGAGTCAAGAAAAGCTAAGTGATACATACCACAGCAAGTCCTGGAATGCTAATCACTGTAGGAAATGGTTTTAGAAGTCTTTTGTCGATGAATAGAAACCCAACGTCATGCAAACATTTTTGTTATTCAATCGTGCTAGGATATGGCTTACATGCGATATACATATTGTGCCTGATGCTAGCTTGTGATAACTATTAGTTAGGAGTACTTATAATTGGCTTGTCAGAAGCCTTTGTCTTATGCTCTGCTCGAATTCTATGAGTAGGAAGTCATGAAAGTAAATTGCTTGGTAAAAATGTGGAAATTACGGCGCTTACTCGTCCGCATTGGCATGCAATACCATAGAAATAAGAGTTTCTAATTTGAATCCCCGCCCAATTGCGGCTGGAAAAGGCTGTTTGTGTAGCTGTGAGTCCATGGTGAGCGTGTGCGCAGAGAAACGTGTCGCCCGAAAGGGGGCTAAAGAAATGCAAAGGGGGGCTAGGTACATGCGACATAGATCTGCCGGGGGATAGGTACAGCAGGGGGAAAAAGTCATGCGTGACACCGGCACATTACGGCAACAGCACAACCGGCAATGGAGTGTGAGAACCCCTCGCCTATCAACAGCCGCATTAGTTTGCTGTTTAGCCCAGCCACTCTGGAACTTATGCGCGGTAGGCTACAGTGACAGAGCATTACTTGCGAACCTTCTTTGTACGAAATTTGCGTCACCTCAGGAGGGACCAGACGACAAATTTCTTTCATCTATTCTGAATTCCTACCCCAAATGTAGGTGCGGAAAAGTATTAAAATTTCTAAAAAAATCTGTTATCAGACAACAAAAAGTAGCCCAGCCACCCTACTATAACCAAATGCGAGGCAAACGAGGTTGGCTAGGCTCCATCGGCGGCGTTCGTAGGAAAATTGTGATCAAATAGAATTGCTACTGTCACTAAAAAAGTGTAACAGGGCGTCCCCTACCTTAGCCACTTCATTCAGGGAATAGAGAGATGGAAACACAAGGGCCGATGGTCGTTCTAGTGCTGAAGGTTGTACGGCCAAAGCTGTTAGCATGCTGGCTCCACAGAAGCTTAACTTCCCGTTCTTGTGTCACTGAGTAGGTGCTACACATGCAGCCCTCGTGCTGTCACGGCAGATGCGCCCTTAATGCAGCAAGTCCTCACTGTTCCCCAAGTGAGTTCGAGGTAACAAAAGGGGATCGTATTCCAAAACTCCAAACTTCTGTACTTACTCCAAAATAAGAATAAGTGTATTTATGAGGGTAGTAGCCTTTTGTGAAAAACAGAATAAAATCCAGCAGGGAGTCGACCCCACGACTCCACGAGAAACCAAGAACATCACAGAGACGTACGTTTTGAGTGAGTGTGGAGAAACGATTGTGAGCCTCGCCCTGAAGGCAACATATAAGATATATCACGTCCACATACCTGAGTATAACCCACTTAAGCATGTGCCGCCGAGGGAGCCCAGCCAACCTCGTCTCGCCTCGCATTTGGCATAGAGTAGGGTGGCTGGGCTAACCTTTTTGTTGTCTGATAACAGATTTTTCTAGAAATATTATTTCGGCCCCAAAGAGTGCAATTATTTCTCGTATTCTAATGGCCTCATATGTAAGTACAGCATTATTATTAATTCTCCTTTTACTGAAAATGTTTTTGAAAAATGAAAAAATTCTGGAAAGGTCAAACATCGATGGCACTTTTTGTGACAGTCACCTCGGACATTTAAAACGGAATTTCTCTAACCGATCGGCAAAAATCGATATGAGAGAAGTTTTTCTTCGATTTCACCTAGGTATTGTTTGGCAAAATCGCCTTATGCTTAAACAAAGCATTTTTCACTTTTTTTTAAATTGTTCATTAAGCACACAATTCATACTCCGTGATTTTTTTTTTCAGTTTTATAACTTATTAAAGAATATATCGAAGCTCTATTATGAAAGACGTGGTGGAATTACTAAAGGGGGACATATTTATCTACTAGTCAGGTATGTCTTCTAGTTGCTGCAAGATCAGGAATGGTAACCCTAACAGCCCAGTAGCCTAACAATTTTTTTGCTTTTCAGATTCGTGACATTCGCAAACTAACCAAAGGCAATAATTTGTTATTATCTCGCTGCGGTTTTTCCATTATGAATTTCTGTGTCTTACCGATATTTCATTCTGGTCTCGCTTTATTGATTCGCCCCCTTGGACGTCCCAGTTTGTGATGACCGGGTATTTGCGACATGTTGGAATATAGCTGACTCTCAATGTTAGGATATAGGATTTCTAATATTACAAGCTGAGATGGCTATGGAGAAACAGGTAATCCAATCATACATATAAATAATGTAATGTCGTAGTCTGGATGTCATGTTTTCCGTTCCTTTTCATGCCTGCTTGAAGCATCCTCCAGATGGTTGATTGGTAAAAATATGTGCAGTAAATAACCCACGCACTGAAATTTATAGTAACGGGAGAATAAAAAATTGAATTTCACTGATTTGCATGCTTTGGATATAAGCTAACAAGGGAGCATCGCCAGCCGTTAAGTCGAATTTTGGAAAACCAAAAATTGTAACATGTTTCTAGGTGCAAAAGAAAGCTCTGTGCAAAATATTGGAGCGTCTGGCCAACTGGTCAGCAATGGTCAGCGCGCAGAGTACAGTGAAATTTTCAAATTCTGCTGGAGTTTTTGGGGTTAGTCAGGAGAAAACCCCAAACCCGAGTGTTGGATGCTTAAACTCGGAACTCCGAACCCAAAAATCTAGTTTAAAAAGAACTTTGCGTGTTTTCCTCAACGCTCAGCTTCGTTAACACACAAAAATTCGGGACTCTAGACGCTGACTACAACTGACCAGTTGGCCAGACGCCTCTAATATTTTGCACAGAGCTTTCTTTAGCATCCAGGAATATATTACAATTTTTTGTTTCTTGAAGTTCGACTTAACGGTTTCCGATGCTCCCTTGTAATGCACTTTTACGTTGTGGACTTTGCCACGGAGGTCGCGACCACGCCTCCCTTTGCGACTGTTTTGCGACCGCAACGAAATGAGCAGCGAAGTCGCTTGCGTCTGCGACGGCGCGGCGCTTCATGTTTCGTTTGCTGGTATTTATGATCGAGCGTCGATGTCAATGTCAATGTTGATGGGCCGAGTCATATTCTTGTTGAATTTCTCTTTTTCATTGAAAGGATTCTGATTTTTGGGAAAATGAGCGACTTATTGATGGAAAAACTCCCGAAATCGTTTAGGAACAAAATACTGGAATATAGTGAGCTCGGCGAGAAGAGATTTCGCGCCATTATCCGCTGCAATTGCGAGAATAGTGATGACATCGAGCGTTGGGTCCATGAATATTCTGAAGGATCTTTTATGAGCTGGATTTCAAGAAATACGTTTCCGGGAGTCGAACGTCTGCGATAACGAAAGGACTTCATTTGTCGTTTATCAGACCACGAGCACGTGAAAAATGACAGTGTTCGTTGCTTAGCCCGTGGATGCAAGGCGACGATGATTTGGAAGGTGAAAATCGACTCGAAGAAAACGAGGGAAACAGATAAGGATGTTAAAGTCAGAGCCCTTTTTTATTTGACCAAGCTTTCGTTAGATTTATGCCAGGCTGATTTAGCTGGGTTCACACAGCACAAGGCTGAAAAACCAGAGGTAGCCAGAGTGCAAAACTGGCACGACGTTGTTGGTGCAACTGACATTACGGTCTGGGTCGAGTTGCCTTTCCTGGAACACGTCTGGTCGGAATGATTCCGATAAACGAAGCCATTTTGGTGGCAGAACGAGCAATAGAGGGCATTTCGGGGGTGACCGCGGCTATTGGAGCGATTTCGACGCTGCGATTGATTTTCCATTCCTTGAGGCTGCTTCAGTAGACCTGCAAATTCAGCCAACATATCTGATATCACGTCTTCTACCTTTCTTACAGCATCAGCTTGCTCTAACGCGCCATTTGGGCCCCGAAAATGCAGCTGGGTGGCACGATGTACATAGTCATCAAAGGACGGACTCCTTGTATCCGTATTCGCGACCTGCTGTCGAAGCTAAGGCGACTGCAAACCCCGCAAAAACTGTAAGTTCAACTGGCGATTGCGCTCTTTGGCGCTCGCATTTCGGAACGCTTTATACGACAGTTCCTTCAGCGCATTGGCAAAGGCATCCGGAGCCTCATTAGCTAACTGAACGCGATTCAAAAATTCGACCTCTCTCAGGGTGCTCGTACGCTCGTCAGAAAAACTTTCCTCCATCCTTTTCGCAATGTAGTGCCAAGAGGTGGCTTTTTCTGGAAGGGCCTTCCTTTGAATCTCATCAAAAGCCATTCGCGCTGGCCCAGAGAGCAAGGCACGCAAATTATCGACCTTCGTCGCCTCTGTGAACTGCATTCGGGCAGCAAAATTGTTAAAGTAAGCCCTGCCAGTCTACCCAACTTTCCTTCATCGACCCAGAGAACACAGTGGGTAACCCGGTCAGGGTTAGCAGGCCAGCTAACGGGCTCTAAATTATTAGGGCTGACGCTGGAGCCGCAGGGTTTGGTGCCACCGCAGCCAACTGCTGCCTGACCAAATCCACTGCGTTCTGCGCTGCCGTATCTGCTAGTTCGGCCATCATACGATCTTGTATTTCTCGCTGCGGATTTGGTGCAGGGGGATTGCCAATAAGCTCATCGTCTCGATGAACAGGCATCTCAGGTGGCTGTCTACCTTTCGTAGCTACGCCAATCGCATCTGTCCTATCTAACACACTTCCACGAGCTCAAGCCTCGATTTGAAGAAACTGTTGGCTCAATGTAGCCGTTTTCAAAAACTTCCTACTTTCTCACTGACACCAACTCTCGAACCCGTAAGAGAAAACGGCTCTTACTCAACTCAAAACGCTCACTTCAACACAAGGATTCCCAAAGCAGGAGGTAAATCAGGTACCTTCGGCTCCTGCCAAGCTCGCCAAATGTAATCAGATTCGGACGTCAGTTTGACTGTCCAGCACAAAACCCAAACCAAGAGAAGCCCCTGACACAAGGCACACGCGCACTTATAAAGGCGAGGCACATCCGCAAGGCGGCCTCGGACGGAAACACGATAAGATAACAACGGAAATACAGACAGGAAAGGAGACCTTATCTTATAACTATCACTATTTACACTAGTACACACGCAGCAATGACCAGATGATACCAAACAGGCCTAACATCTGACGAGGTCACACTCATTTGCATAACTTGATCTTCATTCCCCCTTACAGTACTGCTTCAACCCAACGTGAAAAGTAATCAGTAAAAACGACGATATAAGTGATACCTTGTTTCGTTGGTGGTGAAGGACCAAAAAGGTCAACGCCTACCCGTTCCCGTGGGCCAGAAGTCAGGGGCAAGGGTTGCAAAGGTGCGATGTGCTTACAAACCGGCTACTTGAAACGGGCGCACAAAATGCACTGTTTGACATAACGCTCCACGTCTTGGAAATATCCGTCCCAGTAGTAACGTTGGGCGATTTTATCGAAGGTCTTCCCAATGCCAAAATGTGATGCGAAAGAATCATTGTGACATTGCTGTAAAATGTCACCCTTAAAATTCTGGGGTATGACGATTTGAAAGACTGGCTCCGCTTGCTTACTCCATCGCATGAGGTGTACCAAAAGTCCGTCTTTGATGACATAGCGCGGTTTTTCCATCAGAAACTGTTTCGCGAGGTGTTCATCGTTTGAGAGGGTGCCTGACTCCAAAAATTCCATCCTAGCTCCGAGTGTGCTATCTCTTCGTTGGTGTAGAGCCAAATCTGAGATTTTTATATGTTTTTCCTATTTTGAGAGGTCCAGTTGCGACACTTCCCTTTCTACCGCTGCAAGTGCGATATTCAGGCTAGCACGAGACAGTGCATCTACATTTGCATGGCGTTTTCCCGGTCGATACCTAATTTCAAAGTGCATGGCTCATAGATTTGCGATCCATCTTGCAAAGCGACCGTCCGGGCTCTTATTTTTGAAAATGTAGACAAGAGGCAGATGGTCTGTGATGACCGTGAATTTTCGACCATAAACGTAGGGGCGGAAGAGTTTAATAGCCCAGTACAGAGCTAGTCCCTCCAGTTCAGTGACTGGGTATCGAGTTTCTCTTGGTAGGAGAGATCTACTTGCGTACGCCACTGGGTGCTTGAGGCCTGCATCGTCCTTTTGTGACAAAATTGCACCTAGACCTTCCCGGCTCGCGTCAGTATGTATAGTAAACGGTTTCCGGAAATTTGGGTACGCCAGAATTGGTGCTGTGATGAGGCGATGTTTCAATTCTTGAAATGCTTTGTTAGCTTTGTCACTCCAAACGAACTTCACACTTTCTTTTGTTAGATCGCATAGCGGCCTGATGATCTTAGAATAATTTTGAATAAAACGTCTGTAGAACTGGCACATCCCGAAGAATCGGCGAACTACTTTCCTATCCTTTGGAGTCGGCATATCTCGTACCGCTTTGACTTTGCTGTCTACGGGCTTCAGACCTTCAGCTGACACAACGAAGCCAAGAAACTGGGCTTCCTGCTTGAGAAAACTACATTTGGACAGTTTCAATCGAAGATTGACTTTGTGCAAGCGCTCGAAGACCGCCTGCAATCTTTTCTGATGCTCCTCGGAAGTCGGTGCGAATATCAGGATGTCGTCGAGATGAACAAGGCATTGGTTCCACGTCAGGTTGGACAAGACTGTTGTCATTAGACGCATAAACGCTGAAGGCGCATTCGTAAGACCAAATGGCAGGACCTTGAATTGGTAATGACCGCCTCCTGGGACGCAAAATGCGGTTTTCTCCTTATCGCCTTCTTTCAGCTTTATCTGCAAATATCCTGATATAAGATCGAGCGTGGAAAAGTACTTGGCACCAGAAAGGGAATTGAGGATATCGTCCATGCGCGGCAAAGGGAATTCATCTCTAACTGTGATAGCATTGATTTTCCGATAGTCCACAGTGAACCTAAGTTCGGACGAATCCTTCTTGCGGACTAGGCAAATCGGGCTTGCCCATCCACTATGGGAGTCTTCAATTTGACCGCCCGCCTTCATATCATTAATCATTTTGTTTATCGTTTCATGTTGAGCGAAAGGTAACCTCCTTGGTGGCAAATGGATGGGTGGGTGATTGCCAGTGTTAATCGCATGCTCTATTTCCAGGTTTGCTGGCTTCAGGTCTAGGGTACTGGTGGCGAAAATGCCCTTCTTCGCCCAGTGAATCAGAAGATTCGTCATGTCCTGCTTTTGATGCTCCGTCAATGTGGGCTTATCGAACTGCAACCGTCGGACTTGTTGGACGGGTTCGTCCTTTTTGTCCACTCGGTTCGGCAAAATAGGTCCGTGGGTATCACCGTGGGTATCACCAATAGGTCCGTGGGTATCACCTCCGCTATTTCTTCGATGTGGCCCAAGAACGCGCCAGCTGATAGGCGGACGGGACTTTGCAGGGTATTCATAACCCGAATCGGCATACGACTATCTGTTACTGCTACTAACGAGCGTGCGATTAGGACAACGGCGTCCGGAGAGAGTGGTTCATATTCGGGTACAAAGCTGGCTTTTTTATTTATCCCCTCTTCATTCGCGACGTGTCCCCAAATGAATTTTTCGACACCTGGTGGGATGGTCACAGTTTCGGCCACACATACGGCATTGATGGTTTGTGTTGAATGTGCGGGGGTGATGCCAGGTTTAAGATCTTGGCACAGTTCCACCACAGCTGAATTAAGTGACATGCGTTGAGAAAAATCAAACTGGAGTTTTCCCATTTTGGCCATGAGGTCTACGCCAATAATCACGGGGACAGGAAGGCCCTGTAATACCAGGAATGGGTGAAGGTATGATTTTCCCAGCAGCTGTACTTGACACAAGACCAAATGACGAGGTGTGCAAGTGTCTCTATTGATGGCTTTGATAGGCATCTCTTTACACGGCTTGATAACAAGGAGTGATTGTTAAAGTTGTAAGGTCTCGAACAAACTTTCGCAAATGAAGCTTCCACTAGCCCCCGTGTCCATGAGAGCTCTTGCGCTAAGCTGTGCGCCCGTAAAAGTTATCGAAGGCATGGCTGCGAGAATATTGCGCTGGGAGTCTGTACCTGTAGCACAAAGGAGCTGCTTCTTGCGGCACCGCCTCCGATTTCTCAACTTTCTTTCTTTTGTCCAGAAGGAAATTTTGTTGTCTTCCCAGAAAAACGTGCAACTGTGCGGATATAGCACGAAAAGCAAAAGTCGCAATAAGGGGCATATCGTGCAAATGATATAGCATATTCCGCCTGCCCAGATCATAGGTCTTGTGATCGATTTCTCCGTTTGGGTTACTCGCCGTGGCGTTCCAGCTTCATTTCGACGTCCGGCTCGGTGGGTTGGCGTTTGTCGGGCGGGACGTGTAGGGCACTTGGTGTTTGAGCCGATGTCATTGCATGCTAGGAATGAGCAGATCAGGCTCAGCATCGTGCGGAACAACACGCACACAAGAGAGGGTGTGCTACCCTTCATGGCTGGGATGTTGGCGGCTGGCACGTCCGTGGGTGGTACAGCGGCTGGTGGCACTGTGTCAGTTGGCATGTCTACGGGCTGTACTGGTGGTTACTGGCGCGGAGGGTGGTGGTACGGCGGGTGGCATAACGACGGGTGGCACATTTACAGGCGGCTCAGTGATGGCCGGCGTGGTGGCGGGTGGTACAGCGGGTGGCACAACGATGGATGGAACGTCCACAGGCGACACAGTGATGGCTGGCGCGGTAACGGGTGGTGTGGTCGCCAGCGGCTGTAAAGGGAATTCGTACTCGTTATATGGCTCCATTAAGCAAAAACCCCGTTCGGAAAACGGTTCCAAAGTGCAAAACTCGGAATTAAAGGCATCGTCAGGGTGTGTGGTGTCTTCTTCCTCATCGAATGCGGCATGGGCCCTGGGAGGATATGGGGCCTGATTGCTGGGACTTTGTCCATGTGTCTCTTTTTCTTGGAATCCATGGTGATTGCGCGCTGGATTTCGGTTTGGATTTTGGGCCAGGGGTCTACCGCGGTGGGGGCGGCTGCTGGTGCTACTACCCCGACTGCTCGTAAAATTACCTCTTTGACTCCTGGACTGGGTACTTACAGCTTCCGCTGGCAGGACTGGGTTCCCACCATTTAGTCGGAATTTGGCTGCGGCGTGATGGCGGCAAATCGGTAGTTGGTGGCTCCAGCTGCCACAATACGCGCACCCTTGTTGGTTGCTTTCAGTGAATCGTTGACGTGAACGCATCAGGTTGCGGCAAGCTTCAATGCTGTGCCCCAGGTGTCCGTCGTAGGTGCAGGTGACCACATTGTGGTGCGCAGCGGCTGTAGTGGTTTGCGGCGGGCTCGGTCCTGCTGCTTGGATGGTGTTGGCGGCTTGGGACAGAATCAAACTGTTCCCGAAACCACGATCGCGGCCTCGGCCACGGTTGGTGTAACCGCCACGGGCGACGCCAAACATGGCGTTGATTCCGTTCTTAATATCGAGTTGCGTGGCATTGTTTAGGATGGCTTAAGATTGCAAAGAGTGCGGAGATTCCTTTCTCGAAAGTGATGTGGGCGGCGGAAGCAAAGGCGATGAGGTGGAGAGCGACGGCGATGGCGATGTCGATGTCGGTGATCAAAGTTTAGCCGATCCAGATCCAGAGAAGCTGTGGTAGAAGATACAGGTAATTAAGTTTTTTGACTCTGATTTTCTGTCTGATCGAAGGATGGGCGAGGGGGCCCTCCCCCTGTTGCCCCGGCCGTGACACTGAACTGGGAACGGTGGTGGGAACGGGAATAACGACCGGGGCAAACGGATTGTGCTGGCTATTCGGCGAAAGAAAAGTCTTCAGGCAATTTTTTCGCGTTCCCGTGACAAATCTATTGAATAAAAGTGAGTTCTAGTTCCCCTCTTCTGCATGCAAGGAATTCTAGAATGGGACACATACAAGTGCATGTTTGTTTTCGTTTGTTTCTGAATGTACATAGTTGGCATTTCTTTTTAGGCCGCTCACCTGGATTGTTCGGCTGTCGAAGCTACCTGCTGCCCAAAACGTTTCCATCAAGCTTTGGTCCAAGATTTCAGGCAAGACTCATGTTAGTCAGTGTATCATCTTTTTTGTGGCGCCTTCTGTGTGTGGCCAGTCGGCGCCCTCATCTGTTCCTTATTTTTTTGTGGAATCAGACTTGTGTGGCTGGGTTTTCATTCTGCGTGGTCGACCTGTGCCATTCTTTGTGCTGTATTTGTTGAGTCTTGATTCCAGTCACAGGTGGATTGCGTAAAGGCATAGATCCCCTCCCAAAAGTCCCAGAATTCCTGCATACGTGTTACGCTCTCTGGCCACTTGCTACATTACAGCCATCCTTCCTGGTGTATCGATCCCTCAGTGATGAGGTCCTACCCTTACCCTAAGCTACCCTGTCATATGCCAACAGGACCCTCAGTCCTGTAAGCGATGTCCAACCATGGCGACGCCCTTGCTGGCCCTTGCTGCCCTTGATGAGATCCTATCCTTGATATGGGATGCCCGTGTAACCAAGGGCCTAATCCATGTAAGTCCTATCCTCACCATGGGCTTGCATCAACCCACGTAAGTTGTGCCCCAATCCATGTAAGTCCTATCCTCACCACGGGCTTGCCCCAACCCACGTAAGTGGCCAGACGCGAAGGTTTCCCGTCACTTTTGACGGGTTTTGGGCTGGTGTCAGGTTTTTGTGGAGGTTTGCGATTTTGGAGGTTTTGTGTGACGGTTTCCGACTTTTGGTGGAGGTGTGACGGGTTTTGCCGATCTGTCACTTAAACTGACCGCTTTTCACTGCTGATCTTCAGGTAGACCTTTGCTACCTATGACAGGATGACCTAGCTGTGCGATCATTTTCAAGTTACTGTAGTCATCAATGTATCATCCTTTCCTTTGCGGTTGTTTGCCTGTTGTTGGCCGTGCCGTGCCGTCCTCCCCCCATCTCTCTCCTGCCTGCTCTGCTCCTCTCGCTCGCTTCGATTCGATCGATTCGATTCGATCGATGATCGATTCGTCTGGCCTGCCCCACCTGTTAATCTGTTTCCAGGCCTGTCTGTGTCTTCTGTTTGTTCTTTTCGACGTTTTGATTTTCTAGTTTCGGACGATTTATTTCGCTTTCTTGCTCCTTCTCCTTCTTCGTTTCATCACAAATGCCGCGCTCATCGATCTGTTCGTTTTGGAAGTAATAATTTGTAGGAGCAATTACGAATGATCTCTAGTTAATGTGAAACGATGGACGACTATAATTGCATTTCGGTCGATCTGTCGAGCGAGAGCGACGAAGAAGTTGGTTACAGTACGGAAGAAGAACGACGCAGATCTACAACAACTGCTACGAACGCTCGCAAACGGAAAGCAGGAGCGGCAAAAGGACTGCCGAAGAAGAAGCAAACCAATGTACGAATACGAAAATATCGAAAAGCATGGGAATCGGAATCAGAATTGAAAGGTATGTTGGTTAGAATGCTGTTGTTTCTGTTGTTTTTATCTTGGCTGTATGAAATTGCATAGCCTAGGTACAGTATGTAGGTGCTAGAGTGATATATTGAATTTTTGTCTGTATTTTAGGCTGGCTCGCACCATGCGAAACTGATTCTGCAAAAGCTAGATGCAAGTACTGTAATTGCATACTGGTGGCGAGAGTGAAAGATTTGAAAGACCATGCGCTGACAAACAAACATTTACAATCGGTTGCATTGGCGAAGAAGTCGACTCCAACAACGGCGATTACGAATTTTGTAAAGCCGCCAGTTTCGGATGAACAGAAAATTTCGGAATTGAAGTTAGCTGCTTACGTCGCTAGTTCTAATACAGCTTTTCGACAAGCGGATGGTGTTCTTGCCGTTATCAAATCTATCGCCAAAAAGGATCCAATTATAAAAAATATGAAGGTAAGTAAGCAGTCCATAAGTTTTCGCTTCAGCGGCTAACAAGGAAACATCGCCAACCGTTAAGTCGAATTTTGGAAAACCGAAAATTGTGACATGTGAGATGCGTGTTTCTTTCAGTTATACAATCATCTCAATAGAACGATGCCTCGCAAATTGCTCAGAGTGCATGACATTCGATGGCTGTCGCTTTATCAATGCGTGGACACTGTTTTGAAACAGTGGGACGAACTCGTGTCGTTCTTCTCTGTCGAAATGCAAACCGGGAGATGGGAACAAAGATCGGCAGCACGACGAATTCATGAAATGTTGGATGATGCCTGCAGTAAGGTAAGGTTAAACTTACCGAAGACGTCACTGTTGCTAGTTTTAGTAACACGCGGCCCTGTTTTAGGCATACGTGATTTTCTGTCGATGGTTTTTGAAACCGTTTATTGAGAAAAACCTGCTTTTTCAATCCGATAATGCGGATATTTTGAAATTGAATAACGAATTGGATATGTTTTACATGAGGTAAGTTAGACTAAAACGTTTTGTGGAAACGTGTTTCTTACAGTTATTCAATGTTTCTGATTAGCTTGCTTCGGAAATTTGTCGTGCCGCGGCAATTGGATAGTTTCCTACGTTCATCTGCGGATATTATGCGTTTCGAATTCGAGAAGTATTGTTGGTAAGGAAGGTTTATACAGTTGTCATCAGAGACGAGTTTAGAGTAGCTTTTATGCTTCAGCCATTTGGACATGGTTGACTTCGGAATCGAATTTCGCGAAATAATCGCAACAGTGAACAAATGCGAAGAGAGAGAAGTGATCAAGGAACGATGCCGATCGTGCTTGGTGGAAGCGGCGCAACAGGTATTTGTGTGGTTATGTCCTTTGACACTTGTCTTGCGCATTATTTGCTCCAGGTGCGACGCCTGTTGCCAGACACTTTAAACGTGCTTCGCAATTTGGAGGCACTAAGTCCAGCCAAAGTGATCAGCGGGAAAGTTCAGGATATCGTTCCACTGCTGCAGCGGTTCCGAAGCTTGACGCCTGATATCGAATCTGCCTTGGACGAATTCAAGTCGTTGCCACTGGTTTACAGAAATTTTGAAATCAAGGACATGAACTCCGTTGGCTTTTGGCTGGAGGTGCTCAATGACAAGGATGCCGCGGGTAATGGTCGGTTCGATAATATTGACCGTTTCGCACTGAACCTGTTCGCATTGCCATTTGCTAATGCGTCAGTGGAGCGTGTATTTTCTGCCATGGCGCTCGTGAAAAGTAAGATACGTAACAGGCTCGTATGTGATACTGTGAATGCTCTTTTGTCATTGAAGTACGGGTTACGATTTCTGGGAGTGAAGCCCGATAGTTTCGTTGCACCAAAGGAAATGCTAAAGATGTTCTCGTCAGATATATATGCTTCTGTTAGCGGCTCAGATGAAGATAATAAAGGCGATCTCGTTTTTGTTGATGTTTTCGATGCTTTAGATGCATTGGAAGGAACGTGATATTAGTATGAACTATGCCGGATAGTAAAGGATTGCAAGCCAAGACTATGTTTTCATTGAACAGATCGCTAATATTGCGAAAATCATTACTTTTTTGTGATGGGTTTTTTGACGGTTTTTCAAAAATTTGGTGACGGGTTTTTGGAGGTTTTTAGGCCGTCAGTTGAGGGATTCACTTCGGGCATCTGGCCACCCTGCTTCTGCTCTCGTCTTGGCAGGTTGAATTAACGGAAAATTGGTCTTAGGCACTTCGACATCATCTACCCTGACTGGACAGTCAAACCTTCAGTTTTTGTTTGTGATAATATTCGTTGTAATACTTTTTGTGATTGGTTATTGGTGTTTTCGTCTTATCAAGCATTAATATTAGTGCTTCTTTTGGTTGAAATGCTCTACCCCGAGCTGCTGCACTTTTTTGTGCTGCGTAGTGGTTGCAGCTCCTGGAAGATTGCCACCGTCCGCCCCCCCCCCCATCCACCGATTCCAAAGTTCTAGAAAAGGTAAGACCCATTATTTTTTTTCTTGGCGTGTGGCGTGAGCGCGCGTGGCGCGCGGCCGCCGATGCGTTACCACGTGCCCGTCGTGGCGGCTGGGGTTTTACACTTTATGAATCCTTTAGTTAGTGTTCCGTCACCTTGGATCACCACCTGAAACCCCATTTCAGTGTAAGGTGGCAGAGAGTCATGCGAATGGAACATGATGTATGATAGAATATGTGATACGTGCGATACACGTGTGCCATTGGTTCATCTTCATGTCCATGTTCATGTTTTACTACATCTCCAAACGCTTATGCGCACTCGATGGTTAAGGAACACATTTTACTCGTAATAATTTACTGCCCGCGAGAAGAACACTCGCCCGTAACTGCGCACTTGGCGTGAGAGGCAGACGCCTTACCCACCAGGCCACGAGACCCGCTAGATTGGTTGCTTACCCTCTTATAAGGGAGATGGGAGTTTGATTTTAACTACTGATTTGTACTGTGTCAGAGTTGGGGGCGTTGGATGCCATCTGGTTTTAACTCTGCTGTTTATAAGACCTAGGAGAGATCGCATCGCATTAAGATGGAACGAAAGCATGCCTACAGTAACTACTGTGGCTTTTTGGGGAGTATTGTATTCTAAATGTGTTCGCACGCAACTGAACAAAAGCATAATGAAAGGCATTTAGTTGACACTATTTTCTATCCGTAGCATCACGTATTACTCCTTCGATCAGCGCATCAATATCGCAGGCATTGCTTGAAATCATGTCATCGAGCACTTCCTGGTCAATGACCATAGACTCTTGCGCATCTGCCGCCACTTGGTCGGTGCTAATGTCAGCTGCTGCTTCACCACTAGGGCGTCCTCTTCCTTTCTCACTACCTCGTCCACGGCCTCTCTGGCTTGCAGGAGCTGCCTTACCGCGTCTTGGGCCTTCCTGCCCAGCGATTCTTTCGCGCTTCTTGGCGAAACGCGAAAACCAACCCTGGATTTAAGTTGGGGTCAACCAGTCGTCCATGTTTGGGAACAGT
>JASANH010001650.1:0-26058 GCA_030248295.1 Mesodorylaimus sp. YZB2_4 | reverse complement strand
CGGAGAAGCAAACAGTAGGCAAATCAAAATCAAAATAATTAATGATAGCCGCGGCGCTTTTTTTGACACTGTGCGACAACTTACTTGGGTTTCATCATTAGTGAAGCCGGTGTTGTGAATGTGTCCATACGGGTACAGTAACCATGCTTTCCCGCCTTGGACGATTCGAAGTTTGGTCAAAACAACCGGATTAGTGGCGGTCGGGATGAGCAAAACAAGGTCGTAAAACTTGGGCATTGGACAATGGTCGGCGGACGACCAGACGAGCGGCAGCCAGGTCGAGTGGTTGATGGAAGATCGAGGCCGACAGGGACGGCTCTGGCGAAGCCTATGCCGAGTGTGGTGAGCCTGGATGGGGCACGTGCTGCCATCGGGACATCCTCGCCGCCTCAGCATTGTGCCTCGCCTCGACCTCATGGCCAGCGGGTGGCGTTCACGTGCGGGTGGCGTTCACGTGCGGTTGGACAGCGGCCAACGACCACCCCGAATAGATGAAGATCAGGAACCAGGGGGCGCTCATGGACAACTAGGTGGCGCTCTAGACCGGACAGTTCGCCCAAGCAAGAAAGGCGATTGGATGAAGACGGCCAAGGAAGATCCGCTTTAAGGTGCACTATGGCCAAGATAACCATGTTGAGGGAGTTCAAGGAAAGTTAAGGTTTAAGATTCGGTCGCCTCTTCAATTTCGTTGTGTGTGTGTGTGATTTTGGGTGTGTATCGCCTGTGCGTGCGGTGTGTGATGCGTAGTAGAAGTAAACCACTCTCGGCGGTGTTAGTCCCGTGCGACGCTGGTTCTTCGTGCGTTGAGCAGATTGAACGACACGTGGTGGTGTGCAACCCTGGTGTGGTTGAGATAGGCGTAGCTAGAGTAGCCATCCTGTCGGTGTTAGTCCCGATCAGCTTAGGTTGCTTGGAGTAACGCGTGGTTGCGGGGTTAGGCGTAGCTAGGGTGACCATCCTGTCGGTGGTTAGTCCCGATCAGCTTGGTTCGCATTGAGTGGCGCGTGGTTTAATTGTGTTAGGGCGTAGCTAGAGTGACCATCCAGACAGTGTTGGACCTGCTCGGCTTTGAGTGGCGCGTGGTGTTAGAGGAGATTGGGCGCAGCGAGGGTGGTCATCCCGTCGGTGTTAGTCCCAAACGGCTTGGGTCACTTGGCGTGACGCGTGGAGCAAGGTGTGTGGCGTATTGGAGCGAACCATCCCGGCGGTGTTAGTCCCGATCGGCTTCGGTTCGATTCGTGCGTCGAGGAGTCAGCAGTGGTGGATCGACGACCTGCGGCAAAGCGGATCGAGGAATCGGTGCGTGGAGAAGCTGATTGTTGGTGAAACATAGTTGGAGTTCAAGTAAGTGGGGGATCAGTGGGATTGGTAAGGACTTTCTCTAGGCATAGTCCCTTACCGTTGGAGCGCTGCAGGCACGTCTCTGGTCCACGGGTACCATCGAGAGGAAAGAACGTGTGCAGGCGAGGGAATTTGTAGGGTTTCTTAGGTTACCTGATAAATCTAAGTGGTGGCACTGGGTTACGGTAGGTCTAGGCAACTTCAGTCAGGTTGGAGTTTCTGTTGCGGTAATACGCGCGACCGTAACCAACCAAAAAACATAATAATAATATTATACTCTTTTTGGCGGCACCGGCGAGATTATTCCAGTCTCAAGGGTCTCTTTTCTTTTTAAACTTCAATTCGTGTAAGTGGTGTCAGAGATCTGTAAGCGGTGTGTGTAAGATTAGTTTTGAGTTTTGGGTTCTAGTTGGGAGTCACTGAGGCTTAGTTTGGTTTTTGAGTTAGTTTGTGGGAAGTACTGTAGGTGACTACGTTGGTAGGCCACACAGTGCATAACGTGTGTCTTGAGTGCATATTCGCAGAGAGCAGCGAGGGTCAGGACAGGAATGGAGAGAGAAAGCAAGTGCATGTCAGTGCGGTCAGCGATCACTGCAACAGACAGTGGACAGTCGGCTGGTACAAGGTCAACTGGCCATCAGTCACCAACAACGACGACCACAACGAAGACAAGGCGATCGTTGACTGTGCGGCTTGCGACGGCCAGGCAGTGGGACACAATGATGGTGGAGCGGGACATCTCATTGTCCGCGCGTGCGAATGGAGCGATATCCCACGACGACCAGAGGAGGATCGCAAGAACATGTTCAGAAGGCTGATGTGGCGCCGGTTGGCATTGCTGGCGGCCATGGCCATGTATCCTGAATACCCGACGGTGGAGGACATCAGGAAAGAGCAATTGATGAAGGTGGTCGACTACAAGCGGGCGATGTTGCAATTCGAAAAGCAACTGAGGGCGGACAATCGGCGGTGCTGGGATTTCGATGACGAAAAGATCATTCCCATGATGCCACTGGTATTGGCGAACCTGCAGTTGTACGGCTTTCAAGAGGAGATGCCGTATCTGCTCGGACATGATGGCGACAGTGAGGATGGCGAAGCGACCGAAGTCGTGGTCGACGGTAGTCAAGTGGATGATGACTACAGCATCATGCCGCCGCTAGCGGATCCATCGGGGGATCGAGTACCCGACGAGGATCGCTTGCAAAGCAATCGAGTGGCAGCAAGTCCACGCGGGGTGGAGCGAATTGACGAAGTAGTTGAAGAACAAGAAGAGACGCCAGCTGGCAATCGTCAAGTGGCGATGGACGGACATGATTTGGATGAAGCCAGCGAGGTGGTCAACAATCAAGTGGGCGCACCAGCTTTCGATGGTCAAGAGATCAATGTCCGAACAGACGGCGAATTTACTCAATCAGTGGATGCAACCAGAGTCGGACTGGGCGGCCAGTTGCCAATGGTTGGACAAGTTGGACAATTTCTATTTATTTCTTGCCGAAACACATTACTGTGCACTCTGAGACAGCAAGCCACATAAGGGATGCAGTCGAGAGACTTTTCATTACCGAAAGTTTTTCGGTTAAAGTATGGACTTGCTTTCTTTCTCGCGCATTTCGACGAGCATTTTTCGGGGCTTGGCATTGAGTTGAATTCGTGTCATTTATTTTCTCGAAGCTCAGAGCGTACGTAGGAGGCGTGTAACTTGATATTTAATCGAATCTAAAGTAGCCCCCAGATCCTGTAACTGGATAATGCGGTGAGCCTCGCAAAAAGGAAGTTGAGGGCAACGTCTGAACGGCGCCTGCTGGTTGGATTAGTGCTGATAAATAAGGTTGATTATGAAACATGATCACAGGAAAACGGAATGAAAGCTTTCAAATTCAAAAAATTAGAAGCAAATCCTTTTTGAAAAGGAAGTTTGGTGAACACAGTAAATTGAGGGGAGATGAGTCCTTTTTCCGAAACCGTTTTTTCAGATGCAACAGTCTATGGAGAACCGCTCGGTGGTTAGAGAATTCTAATATGGGTTCCCCCAGCGCTCAGGAGATGTGATGCTAAAGACTGCTTGGAAGTACCAATGGTGCGATGCGCGTTGGTACGAAACAAGGAAAAGACCACCGAGCTCATCATGGATTCGATAAGCCTGAATATAGCGGTATCCCCGTTCGCGAACAAAAAGCAAAAGAATTGTGAAAAAAATTGCGAAAAAAATTATAAAAATCGATTGGTCTTACGGCATTCTGATTATTTAGAATGTTTGTGCGCACGTGTAAAATTGTGTGAACATGGATGCGTATGCAAATTTGAAGCAATGGTTGATGGTA
Source organism: Mesodorylaimus sp. YZB2_4 (assembly GCA_030248295.1). Taxonomy (NCBI): domain Eukaryota; kingdom Metazoa; phylum Nematoda; class Enoplea; order Dorylaimida; family Dorylaimidae; genus Mesodorylaimus; species Mesodorylaimus sp. YZB2_4. The sequence continues at coordinate 22,393 of JASANH010001650.1, read as the reverse complement.
CCGTGTTCTATTATAAGTGATGTAAAAAATACGAAGAGTACTGTACTAGTCCCTATGTGCTCCATCTTTTTATCTCTTTTCTGTTAATTTTTTATGCTTACCACTGTACTGTTTTATGCTCACCACTGTAATTTTTTAGATTTGGCGTTGTTACAGTGCGATAATAATTTCTGCGATAAATCTTACGTATAGCAGTCTTTCGAGATGCGTGAGGACAAAAAAGACAGCTGATGCACGCTTGGCCGATTAGGATCATCTAGTGACTGGGCTTTCTAAAGGGCTGTTCACATGGCACTAGCCGGGCTGAGCCAGCCGCTAGCCGAGCCAGCCACGCTTGTCAGCTGAAATGTCGTTCACATTGCGACTATCAGGTCAGCCAGCTCAGCCCGCGGCGGTGGGCTTGGTTTGCGGCTGGCCCAGTTTGTGGCTGGCGGTTGGCTGAGCTCGGCTGGTTTGGCTGGACTGTTCACATTCAGCTCGGTTTGCGGCTCAGCCTGGGAAAGTTGAAAATTTTTAACTTTTTCAGCCGAGCTGGCTGAGCTCTTGGCTGGGATTATACAATTATTCAGAAATTCATTACTACAAATCAATCACTTTGACCTTAAAAATATATGAAAATATTGAGGACGATGAAGTTATTGGAATCGGTGCTAATTTCGTTCAAATTATGGCAACAGTAATTAAAAGCAGGAGGAAAATACGAAAATTTTTGGGTGCATCCAGTACTGAAGCGTCGGGAACAGCTTGGAGAATATTTTCGATTGGTGAACGAGCTTCGCGTGGAAAGGCGCGTGGGTTCGAGTGCGGATACGCGTTGGGTGATGTGGTAAAATATGAACATGAACATGACCATGAAGGCCTATGCATTTCTATTCGTGAGTTTTGTTGGACTCGTCAATACTTCTCACTTTTTGAGCTGTAAAATATGTTTACTGCAGGTATCATAGAATGAATGATCATGTCTTCGATCAGTTATTAACTCGCTTGTTACCATTATTAAAAAACGCATCGCTATGTGAAGCTATTTCCCCTACGGAACGCCTTTCATTGACCCTGAGGTAAAATTTTTAAGATTTAATCGAAAGCTGATCTGTCAAGGGTTTAAAAAGTTGAGTAAGTTCTCACAAATGGGTGCCCCATTTGGGGTGATTAAACTCCTAAACATTCGAATCAAAATTTAAAAGACCTTACAGTACGAGTTGTATCAGGCAGTTGTTGAAGTAAACTTTCGTAAGTTGAAGTAAACTTATCTAAGAGCACAGTTTGAATGTTTCGCCAGTTTTTCAATCTCGTCTTATCGCAAACCTCGAGCCTTGAGCAAAGCTTGCGCTAAAGAATGATTTCCGTCGGATCGATCAGATACATTATTCTCTTCTTTTTCTTCTCGATTTCTATCACTTCGTTTGAAGCTGCTTCGTACTGTTTGTAAACAGATTTATAAAGTTTTATTTTCTCCTCCAAATCGCGTGAATCCAGAGACGAGCCTTTATTAGACGGCTGGCTGCCGAAAATGCAGCAAACAAATAATCAATGAACTGATCCACCAGAATTTGAGCGCCTTTAGCGGGATCTTGGAAATCGGTGTTGAGCATGAACTGAGGCTGATCGAATCCAGAAAAATTACCTTGCACGCAGAGTGATAAGGGCATCTGTTCGTAAAGCATGACCAATCGACGGCACTCAAACTGGCACTCGAATCCGAGAATACCAATGACGCGGTCATGTTCAGAAGACATCGAAGCTCTAATCACCAATGATAAGATACCATCGGTCAAGAATTCGCTCGTCTGAAGGGCGTTTTGCACCAAATTGATCGAATCCTTCCACTCCAATAATGACTGAGATAAAGACGAGTGCTCATCACCAGCAAAAAAAAAAGTGCCCACAATCAGAAAATCTTTTCCAGCGCTCGAAGTCTTTCGCACGCATAACAGAAAAATCGAAAATCCACGCGATGCACGTCCGATTTGGTCTCGGCTAATCAATGATGGGGCGAAAGTTAGATTTTCTTGTAATTCCTCGTCAGTCATTTCGAATACAGTTTCTTGAGCATTAAAAATAGTAATAATTTTGGCGCTCCGATTTCTCTTCACCCTAACATCCAACTCGGATCGAGGGGAAAAACAAGTCTGAATACAAAAAGTAAAATCTTTCGTTCGATTCGATGAAACTTCACCAAAATTTCTTTCCAAAAATTCGCTTAAAGGGTGATTTCGTGATCACTTGTCCAAAAGGTCTAAATTCGCTATCGCCATCGCCTCGAACATGATTTTAGGGAGGGGGGCGGCAATGAACGTTTATCATTCTTTGCTTTGTCTTGTTTGCTATCCTGGGGCTCCGATGGTATAGGCCCTGGAATAGGCGCTGCCCAAAAATTGCAAAAAGGAAAAGCTTTCTAGGCCTTCGCATTCTTAGCTTAGCTCGACGATGCTCCAAACTACAAGAATAATAAGGCAATACTGGGGGTCTGTCATCTCTTTCTTTTTCGTTTTGACCCATTTCCTGCGTTTTATCTTGCCCCTGATTATTAGGCTCATTAGCATTTGTATGTTGGGAAAATGGGGTGTATTCTTCCTGTATCAATTATGGAAGCAAGCAGCCAGGGTTTTGGTCCCTCGTTCCTTTGTCATCAGAGAATTCCAGATTCGTAAACCAGCAACAGGCATTTTTAACACCACAGGTCCATTGTCCGTGAGATAAGAAGTTATAGCCATCGAAAAATGCGTTTTTTGTTTCATTTAAATCAAAAATCATAAACACAAATGGATCGTTTGGCTCAAGGTCGAAAAGTAGATTCAATAAGGCTTTAGCATTGTCCTCTGTCGGCAGCAGGTCATATGAAAGAATTCCGTTGAAGTTTAGCAGCATGATTAGATTCAAGGATAGAGGGGTGAAAAAGAAAGCAATGAAAAAGAGGGGAGGGGGTTGAAAAAGAGGAGTGAGAAAGCAGTGACGCTTCGGACTCGTCTGGCTTTTGACGTTGATCTATGGGCGTGGGGCCTTCCGAAGACACAATGATGAACTGCTCGTGGGCCAGAAAAAGATGACGTTGGATGAGTGACTCGATTTCCTCGTCTGCGCCACCGCTAGACATACGGCGACAACGGGATAGGGGTTGTATGTATAGTACGTGTGTAGCCAAAAAAAGGCAGATGGTCGGGTTACTAGGGGATTTACGCAGCAGTACTCCTGCGAGTACAGACAATAAGGCCGAGTATGAGAATAAAAACTAGGGCAATAATCGCAATGGTTGGAGACTATAGAGGAAAGACCGCGTGGGGGCCTAGACAATGGATCGCATCGATTTCAAGAACTACGAACCAACCGCAGAAAACAGCTTTTTATATAGACCGAGTCAAATCGAAGACGCAATCAGTTATTTTTCAAAACAAAACGAGTTTTAAACTTGGAAAGGATAATTTCCAGTTCTTTTTATTGTCTCGAGAAAACTATATGCCATCTGTCGCTTGCTGGTCACGTGAAAACCTCAGCTTCTCGCATGTGTGTAATATACGCTTTTCGTTTTTGGAAAAAAGGGGCCCATGTTTCTATTAATTTACGTGCATGATCTGCTGCGCGACACATGTTATTAGAGATTATCGCATTAATCGATCACTTACTGAATGTCAAAGTCAATGGTTAGTAGAAATGTTGTTTAAACACAATAAATCGTGCACGATCTACTTGTTCAAATAACGTGTGTTGTCTGCACTCGCATTTTGCTCTTGTTGTATGCCCCGAGGAGGGTCATTAACTGGTACAAAGGTTGTTTAGACACAATAAATCGTGCACGATCTACATATTCAAATGACGTGCGCCTGCTGCACTCGCATTTTGCTCTTTTATGCCCTGGGGAAGGCTACTGTAGAAAGATTTCAAAATAAAACGAGAAGTACAGTATGCATGAACGACGAGCACTACCCCGTAAGACTAATTCATCATTGGCCCCCAACTGCAGAGCGCCAGTCTTCCTGCCAAGCCTTTATCAGCTTTTTTCGGTTTTCCTCTACGCTGACAAATTGTTATGTAGGTGCTTTTTTTCGCAGTTCCTATCTTTCCATCACAATTCAGGCAGCGAACTTTTGCGATATTATAACAGCGATGGCTAATCTTTTTCTCGACGTCCCCTCTACTACGCCCAATATTATATTATTATCAATATTATATATTTACATCTTTGTTGAAAAATTTTTTGTAGGTATATTTATATATATCCTGGGGTTTATTTGTTTAACAGAATAAAGGGTGTTTTGACCACTGCGTCCAAACATTATTTCGTAGCCTCGCAGGAAAAGAAAAAACCCCATTTTTACTGCATCCACATGAATATATACAGCCGCATGCTCTTAGTCGATTGATGAATGCAGATTTAAGCGAATAATGTTAATTATAATTAGCAATGTGCAACATTCTTAACCAACAAACACGCATGACAGCACTGGCGAGGTTGATTGGTCAGTTCACTGGCTGACCGGCTGGCTAACCACTGGCTGGCTGCTGTGAGCGGCCAGGAAAAGGCGTGCATTGAGGTATTGGAAAGGAGGAGATCAGGCCAAAGACTGAGAGACGGAGAGGAAAAATTGATAATGACCTTTGCTGCGAACAGTAATCATCACACGCAAAGCAGGTGCGGACGTAGGCTAATCGCGTAGACGTGCCAGGCATACGATTGAATATCGATGAAAATGCCACGTCCCACGAATCATATTGAAGGTTCCACCGTCTCACCGTTTCATCTCTCGCTTATCACTGCTTGGCTCGTTCCCCTTGCAGTGACTCTGGCCCGGCAGGTGTGGACTTGCCAATATTTGACGAACGCCGGCCGCTTAATCGATTGAATGAATCCCGACCAGCTGCGAGAACTGCTTGATGGTGTGGTACAACGAGCGATCGATGGCGTTCGAGCGATCCCACCACAGCCACCCAGTCTCACCATAGCAGCAGCGCCTAACGAGTAATCAACGGAAGGCTCATCGCTGGTTCCAAGACTGAGCAGGTTCACAGGCCGTGATGACAATGAAACTTTCGACTCCTCGTTGAAAAAGTTTTCGCGCTTGGCAAAGTTCGAGAAGTAGAACAATGATAGGCAAAAAGATGCGCTGGCACTTTCTTCGATGATTTGGCTCTGCTGGAATATGAGTTATTAGCGAAAGAGGAAATGTAGTCATTTGAAACAGTGGTCGAGGCATTGCAAGAGCGTCTTACGCCGGCTCGCTACAAAGATATTGCATCTTCGAAATTACATTCAAGGAAACAAGGTCGCAACGAATCAGTGGCGGTGTTTGCCGCCGACATCAGCAAGTTTGCAGCAATCGCTTACGCCTGTCTGGAAGCCCAGGAACGCGACAAAATTATGTTACAGATTTTCTTGAATGGTCTGCGTCCAGCATTGCATCGATTTACAGTAGTGTCCAAGCCGGACAGTTTCGAAAGAGACGGTCCAGAAGGCGAAGACACAAAAAGCTTACGATCGTGCTTCAAGAGAAGAACTCGCCGCCACATTAACACAATTATTTTAACTAACAACCGAGTCACGCGATCGGCAATCACCACCCTCATTTGGTTCTCGTCACATTGCACATATCGCCTCCAGCGGCCATCAATCCCATATCTCGTTACAAGATTAACCAAAGCGTCTTGCGCCCACGCTAATATGTGCGTCAACCAATAAACGACTTTGCATGATACGAGTTATGGTATTTATGTATGAATTTTTCGCTTTGGCAGGCTTGTTTTTTGTGTTTAATAGAAAATTGAAAAAATTTGTATCTTTACATGGAAACTGAAATGTGAATTATTGTATTTCGCTCTGGTAAAGGAGGCAGACTGACAACTGGAGATGGGAACCACCAGCGGCAACTGTTGAGTTAGAGGAAGAGTCCCATCGATGCGCACTTCACTGCTCTGCCTCAACTTCCTTCTATGTGTTCTCGCATGCTGCACCCGTGGCCTTTTCCACCGTATACTCAGCAACAATCATTTCACGCTGCCGCTTCAAATTAAACAGCTAGCAACGGTTGGTGTGGTGCTATACAAGCTCCCAGCTTCCACAACAGCACGGCCCCTACGCCGCCAATGCGGTTCTTTGCGTGCGAAGCAATTTGATGTGGTGGCTCTTATATGTAGCTTCTCAGCAGTACAAGGGGATTTCGCGGCTTATAGTGTTGCCCCTGGTTATGTCGCTTTTGGGAGTCTACTGAAAGTGAAACTGCCATTTTCTCTGCTAGCAAGCAGTGCTCATGTACAGTACTATGTATTGCTCAATACTACGTATTTTGACACTGAAGTTATTTGTTTTGACATTGCATTGCACAAGTGTGTTGGGACATAATTCGTCCTTGTTTACTTCACTGTACATGTCCATCTTGTGTTTAATACTGTACATACTTTCGATGAAACATTTCATATTTCGATTTCAGATTTTTCTCTTCACAGTGTATTTTAGAAAGATTCGAAGGTACTTCGCTGTAATCTCATAATGCAATACGCTCAAAACGCACAAATGCATCATGTCGAAGTCTTACGCCAAGCCCGTGGTAGTCAAGCCGTCAACCGACACGATGCAGGGAAACTGAAGATGCCTATATACTTCTTTATGTGGTGCCGTTCATCGCGCTTGATTAGTGATCGTTTATAGAGGCACGCTGGATCAAGACGCTGTACGTACAGCGTCCGCGAAAAAGTGTTAAGGCGAACTCATATTGCTGCTTATTGTGCGTCCGCCAGAAGAAGCGAGCCGAGATGACCGAGCAAACCGAGCCGCATGATATTCACATTAGAACCACACCAACCAAGCTGCTGCGTCTGATGCGTCTTGCGTTTTGCGTCTTGCGTCTAGCGTTCGTGTCATTTCGCATGAGCGCCGCAGCAGGTTTATACAGCACGCGCATTAGAGCGTCATTTATAGTCCTTCTGGCCGTCATGCACCACCACGAATGTCTAGCAGCACGCACTATGTCCGGCTGATGTAATTTCGCGTGCGCACTACTGCGCAGGCTCGGCTTAGGATCTTTATAGCAAAAACAGCTAGTCATAGATCCTTATCATTATTGATTTAGAAATTTTTTCTCAATTCGTTTGTCTAGGAGCGGGGCCTGATAATAAGGATGTTGTGTTAAAAGTTGATGTTATAAAAATGTTCCGCGGGGTCGACTTGCCGAAGTTACGTGTATTTTTTCACCCTTTATGCCTATTCATGATTCTTAGTATATTTATTACCAGCTTTTCGACGCGTTTTTCCCACCCGAACTTTTTTTTCGACAGCGACAACATCGAGGCCGAAGTCTCCGCAGCTCAATTTATGCGGCCGCATTTCAGTCGCTTCTGTCTCTCCTAGCTCGAGATGTCTACTCATTGTCAGCTGTGGTGGCGATTGGGGATCAAGGTTTGGCTGTAGAGACTCGCGAATTGATCGAAATGGTAGTCAGCGGCTTTTTCGATGTGTAAGACGGTGGTCATCGTATTATAAGGCGAATAGCCGATCTAGCTAGTATAAATGCTGTTAAAAAAACCAAAAACTTCTAAAAATGTAAAAAACCCCAAAAAAAACTTTTTTTTTAATTATAAGAAATTTAGAAATTAAAAAAATTTAACTTTTGATGCGGTCATTTGTGACGGCAAAAATATTAATTTCCGAGCATATACTGTGTAGATGTGCTAAGATTTTAAAAATCTTGTTCCTGTGCTCATTTTGCAAAATCTTCAGCGGTGCTGCTAATGGCAAGGGTGTTTTCTTCAGCATTCTTCAGCAGACTGAGAAACGCTTCACCGCTAGATATATTCGTTTCTGATGTAATGCCTGCCTCCTCCAAATTTACTCGTCACCAGGTTATGCTTATTAGGAGGTTGTGCCTTGCTCTTATCGCTAGACGCACACACTCACCCTCATGATTATAGTTTACAGGTGAGCGTGATGGTCCGTGATGTCAGAAATGATTCACTATGAATGCAGTTTTAGGAGCTCGGAACCCGTCGGATTCTATTCCGACGACGTTATTTTGTGGATATACTGAAGCTAAGTTCAACCTTTTCATTACATTTTCGCTTGATTCTTCCCAACGCTTTTCCCAAATAGGGGCCCATAATGACGGGTTGGAAGGTCAAAAACTGTCTTTTGGTGTAGACGTACTTCATGGATGGCAGTAGTATTACCAGGAATGGCCAGTTCGTCATTCCAAGGGGCAGTGATGAAGCATAGACAAAGTTTGAGCTAGTGATAGTATGGCGTGTCATACTGAAGTCTTACTGTAAGTGATGCTCAGGTACAGTTGACTGCTTATAACAAATTTAAATTTGTGAAATTTGGGTTAAATTTAAGTTTGTGAAATTCAGCTTAAATTTAGGTTTGTGAAATTTAATTCGAATCAAAATTTATAAAAGCTAGTGTGTGTGTTGTTCAGGTACGACTACGGTACGTATTAAAGCATGGATATATCACTAGGGATTGTAAAAAAGATATATTTTTTGCGGCACAAACCAGAATGGCAAAAGATTCTGCCCAACGTTTTCCAAAATGGTTTAAAAAAATTCGATTTTAGGTCGAATAACAGCATCAGTGTGACCGATAGCTACCGTTGGCTACAGTACATATATTGTACCTACTGCTAACTATGGATTTTTGATCCTTGCCTTGACCTGACTTTTTAACCAGCGGCATGTTTTTGCGTCAATGCTCATCTTGCATAATCCAGAAAAACAGTTGCGGCAACAGAGAATGTCGCCTTGAACGTTAGCTGCAACAGCAGAGGACTTCGCTGCACGCAGCAGAGGACATCAGCGAGCTTCACTTGTGTCTCGACGAACAATTTTGTCTGCCCACCAAGGCGTCGTCGCATCATGTCTCGAATACTATTCCATGCACTGTACGTATAGGAGGCCGACGTAGGATTTGCACACGTTTCACAACAGACTACCTACAAGTCTAAAAAATTCTTTATAGCAAGTCTTTGTTGTGAGTCGAGAAAATTGGTGCTCGAGTGAGGCGGTTGCAGGTCGTGATCCGATATACACGTCGCACAAGCTGTCGTAGGTTCAGACTTGGTCGTCATAAACTGTTAGTCAGCTTACATTACGTGCCATATATATATTCGTTGGCATGAACACGTTTGTTGAATGTCCTGTCTGGGATTTGGCTCATTCGAGGCGTCTTATAATAGTGTTAGTTGTCCTTCAGCACTACAGTAAGTCCTAATCCTTCCAAGTTCAACATCCCCACACCATAGCAACAGCCTAGTTATAACCCTGGAATCAGCGAGGAAAAGCCGAAACAAGTCAAAACATTCCAAACTAATATCACTTGAAATTCAACAGTGCAATAAGATAGTTGGTCTGATTAAAAAAGTCCCTCACGTTAAAAGGGTCTCTACTGTATACAGTATTTCCAGAAAGGATTTTCGCTGCCGTTTTTGAACCACGTGAGGGGTCTCGATAACTTTTGACCCTTGTATGCTTGACGCAGAACTCAAGGGCCCTGAGATGGGATTTCGTACAATTTTGATCGAGTTAGGAAATCTCAGTCCGCAAATTTGACTAACAAGGCGTTGAAAGGTCTTCTAGGAAAATTGGCAATATTTCAGGGACAGAACTTTCTGGTTTGCTGACATTTCAAAAAAGACTTCAATCACTTAATCTTGCTTTTCCGAAGTTTTTTTGGTTGAGCCCACTTGAAAGAAAACGTTAATGATAAGGTGAAGGTTGCACCCTAAACCCTACAGAAAATTTTCCCAGCATAACTTAAAAGAGATCCCATATCTAAACCATGCTTTCACTGTTGTGGCATCACTCAGTAGTGGCGGTATAATGCCGCGACATAGCAGGTCACAGCTTGTCTGATCAAGTTCGACTAAATGCAATAAAACTTCGAACATTGACATGAAATGTATTTCTTCTTCAGCGTGTAATAAAAAAACAGCTGTTGCGTTGTGCTCGCGACACGAATACGCACAACCTGTCGCACTCCAACGCTCGAATGTGCATATCTAGCAGCTGTATCAAAGCACCAAGCTCTCGATCTCGGGTCACTCCGTCCATCCAAAGCCACGAAACCATGCTTCAGTTCAGTGTTGTGCTGATTTTTATTGATGGATCTCTGGTCGTGGGCCAAACATACTACTAACATCCCTGCTCCCATAGGTGAAAGAGCTCTCCTTATTCCAGCCAGAGGCAACGAACTGTGGATCGCTACCGACAGTGACAGTATTTATCGTCGGAACCGCACAGAGTGGGTAAAGATGGGAGCTAGCTAACGTAATGGCGTTAAAGACCTCGCAGCCAGTCCAGATGGATACACTTGGGCGGTAACATTTAATGAGCATGTCCCATATCGTTGGAACGTAGCAATAAAGGTGTGGGAGACTGTCAACAAACCACCAAACACCTATGGCTTCGACAGAATAAAGGCTATTTCGAAAGATTCTGCTGCTGCAATGCTAAATGGCGCCTGCTGGATATACAAGAACCAAATCTGGACGCGGGTGCAAACAGATGGATTTTGCATGGATATTGCTGTGGGCGAAAATGACGAACTTTGGACTATCCAGGCAAACTTATTAGCCAATCGTTGGGAGAACAATAGGTGGGTACAAAAATCGCTTTTTAAAGTTTCAAACATAGATGTCTAAAACGCGTGCCCGAATAGTGATGAGGAATTTCCAAGATGGTACAACTTACAAGTGGAAAAATAGTTCATTCGAAAGTTTAGTGCAGCCTATTAGCACATCACGTATATCAAGTGCGTCAGTTAATGGGAACGATATTTACGTCGCAACTTATAGTGGGGCCATCTTTCACACTTCTCATTTGTGAAATACAGGAAGAAGTCAAAAAATGAAGAGATCACTTTTTAAGTAGAACAAAGTCACTTTTTTTCCAATCGTGATATTTTCACGTGGTGTCTTCAATAATTTTTATCAAGTTGCAGTGCAATAGAATACACAGCTCGCCAGATTCAAGTAGAGCACAGAGCCTTGAGAAAACATTGCGCCGCGTATTTTTACATTCATACCCCACTAAAAAAGGTTTATAAAAAGGACCAAGGCCTACGGCTTAGGAATAGAGGACACAAAGCTTCCAGCAAAAAATCATGCGAAAAATCTCCCCTCCCCACGAGCTTTTCTATTCCTAAGCCCTGACATTCGTTCGCCTAAGATATACGGTGGGCAATATATTGCGTGCTGACTCATAATGCATAGAAGCATTAACTGCATTGCTTGAATGGTCCCATTCATCACATTGCGGCATTACGCGCTTATCGTAAGCGCGGTAGCGCTTACCTTAGGAATAGAGGGTTAGTCCATAGGCGGTGTATGTTTTGCGTGGGGCTCTGTGGAAAGTATAGTGCGGTGTCTATGCCTACGTGTTAAAGGAAAGGCGGCGGTTGGCAGCGAGGAAATTTTATGACCGTTGTTTTCTCAAAATTTTTAGTAATGACATAAGTAGATCAGACATGTAGTTTATAGAGAATTGAACGCTCTACAAAATGAGGGTAATGTTTGTAAAAATAAAGGGGTTTTTTAAGGCAAACCTATACTTCAACGGCGCCGTAATTCGAGGACAGCGCCGTGCGGCGCCGCGATGTACGGCGCCGTTCTAGAGGCTGCATAGCGCTGGAAGACGGCGTGGAAAAATAGAAGGGCGCCGACCTGCGCTTTAAAACCTCCTCAACCGGCGCGGTTTACAGTAGGAAAAAGACACGTGACCAACACCCTGTGTGCGGAGAAGTGGGAGACTAGTAGACGCACACTGGCTGGCGCGGGTTGTTGATTTTGCACTTTTGTTTTTCACTTCTATTTTCCAAACTGAACAATGTCTACTGAAATAGAATTATCGACGTCGGAGGAGGAGGAAGTTTTCTTACTTGCAGCGGCGGCAGTTGTCTTTTACAGAAAGAAGAAACGCCGCCGTAGAATGTACATACGTCCAATTTTGGCGAGACGGGAGACCTTAGGCGAGTTTGCAACATTGGTGCAAGAAATGCGTTTGGAGGATCCTCAAAAGCACTTTGGCTATTTTCGGATGGATCACACGCTTTACAGTCAATTGCTGGCATTGATCTCGGAATCAATTACTCATCGAGCCACGCACAGACATCCAATACCTCCTGATTTCCGACTGGCTTTTACGTTGAAGTAAGTAAACAAAAGTTCTGTTTTGAGGTTATGTTTGAGGATGTGTTTCTAAAGGTGCCTGGCTAGCGGAGATTCTTTCAACACGATTGCTCTCAGCTATCGCATCGATGATCAAACGGCGAAGAATATTGTCATGGAAGTCTGTGAGGCACTGTGGTTAAAGTTACGCGATCAGCAGCTTCCATTGCCAACAACCGACTTTTGGCTATCAAAGGCGAAGGAATACTACGATATGTGGGATTTTCCTGGCTGCTTGGGAGCAATTGATGGAAAACACGTGGCTGTTCAGGTAAACTCATTTGTTTCTTCTATAAATGAGCTATTTCTCTCCCCTGCATTTACACTTTTTAGAAGCCAAGGAACGCTGGTAGTCAATATTACAACTACAAGAGATTCCACAGTATCATCTTGATGGCAGTGTCCGATGCATCTTATCGTTTTTCGTATGTGGATATTGGCGCCTTTGGTCAAGAAGGTGACAGCGGAGTATTTAGTCGATGTCAGTTCGGAAAAGCACTGGAAAATGGAGGGCGTGGCTTTAATCTAGTAGATGTGCACTTCTTAAACAATGATAATTCGATGTGCCCATACGTTTTCGTCGCGGATGATGCCTTCCCACTAGGTAAATTCAGAATGCTTTTTATATCTGCATTTTGGCGTAGTGACAATTCTTAGGGGAACGGATTATCAAACCGTTTGGCGGAGTGGCAGCGAGTATTTGACTATCGCCTTTCACGAGCAAGGAGAACGATTGAAAATGCGTTTGGAGTAATGGCATCTCGTTTCCGAGTGCTGCGTCGTCCAATTGGACTGGAACCAACGAGGGTTGAAACAATCGTGAAGGCCTGTGTCGTTCTGCATTACTTCCTTCGACAAGGCGATCAAGAACTGCCCGAATGGAAGCGCTATTTAACATCATCTATGGTCGATACCGAATTGGAAGACGGGTCTGTTCGGGATGCAGAATGGAGAGCTGAGAGTTGGGGGACCGCTACCTTCAGAGAGGAAATGGGGCATAAGAGAAACAGTGAAATCGGTTCAGCAGTTCGTGAGCGGCTGGCTAACTATTTTGTGTCAGCAGAAGGTGCCTCACGCACACCTTGGCAAGCCAAGTACGTTGATCGTGGTGCCTTCACTTAATTATCTGTAATAGGTGCTGCAGCTGTTTATTTGTGCATGAAAATCAATCAATCAATAAACGACATAGCCGCTGGAAATCTGACAGTTACAAATCACTTTTGAAAGCATCAGAAAGGGCGGCGTTGATCATTTCAGACATGTGAACCCGCAAATCGTGAGCAGCTGGTGCAGGAAGCTCCTCTAATGCGCGCACCATGAACTCACCAAAAGCTTCGTTCAAGGATTTTTTGCGACGTTCACCAATACGATCCAAGCGTTCGGCCAACCTGGTTTCAAACTGGCCACACTGCTGGAAACCGAAAATCGTCGTCTTTTAGGATGAGTGGATGACGAGCTGGTTGAAATGCTGGCTGGAGTAGAAGGCGCGTGAACGTCTTCAGCTACAGCTTAAAACAGAGATCTTTGTTTCGAAATTGGAATTAATTGTGAAGCTTACCCATGCTAACGTCAAATCCGCCATCGACATCAGTGTCTTGACTCTGTGTCAATGAGTCGTAGACAGCAGCAGCCTCTGTTGGTGATAAGAGCAAAGACTCGTCCACAGCAAATTTGTCAGTGTTATCCCAGCTCGATTGAGTGCTGAAACAAATTTTTTAAAGATAAGTCGGGAAACAAACTAACGTTAAATATAACAAGACTCACATTGGATTTTGCGAACGAACAACAGCTAAAAACTCGAGCTTCTTATAATACCGTTATTTCTCTGCTTTCGCTTTGGCGGCATCGTAAGCCGGACTGCCACTTTTTTCTTTTAAAATGAGCTTGCGTCGATCCATGAAGCCACCTCGCAAATACTTCCATTTGCTCCAACAAGTCACTACAAATATTTCGAGAAAAGTGTGACTTATCACTAACTGCAGATACAAAAGATTCATTATCACCAGTTCAATATATGCTATTGATCGCAGAAATTGTTGAGATATATAATTGAAAAAGTCACCTACACTCAGATTCTCGTAACTTCGATGCCACTGAAGCCCAGAAATTATTCGTTTTCGTTGTGTCAGAATGATCAGAGCAAGTCGAGTCCCAAATAAATGGAGCATCCCGGATAAGGTTTATCAAACTTTCATGAAAAATAAGATCGTCGGCCATGGTGGAAATTGAAAGAATTTCAAGTTCAATTTTTGGGACCAAGACTGTCCGGCGCCGTTTTTTGGAGACGTTTTTCGGAAAAAGCGACGCGGCTCCGCGTTTTTGATACCGCGCCGTAGTTTTCACAGCGCCGCACAGCGCGTAAGCCTAGACTACCTCGATGCAGACGGCGCCGTGCGTCTCGCGGCGAAAAGTGATGCCTATACTTCACGGCGCCGCGAAGCTGCGCCCTGCGTACGGCGCCCTGCGCGGCGCCTTGTTTTTCTTGGGCTACTGTAGCCAAAATCGGTGTGCGCCCTACGGCGCCGTACAGCGCCGTTGAAGTATAGGTTTGCCTTTAGATGGTTTGAGGAAAAAAAGCGAGAGGTCTTGCGATTCGCGGCGAGACGCGATGTATGAAGCCGGTCATGTTTGTTGTAGGCAGCGGGGTTGCGGTGCGTTGTGCAATTCATCGAGGCATAGAGACTATCGCCATAGGCCAAGGGGGGCGGTGGCATTTTAGTATAATTTTGTAGCCGGCGGACGTAAGGAGAGACGAGTGGTGGTGGAGGCTGTGAGATTTATCTAGGTTGCTTGCGATAAAAGTTGGGCAGCTATTAGATTTTCGTTAATTACGGTTTTTTTGGTTTTGGATTATTGGGTGAGTGTGATGGACTTTTTTTAGTGGGGTTATAAAAAGGTTTTAGTATAAGTTAGAGTACAATAATGATAGGCGAGGGGGGATGCGGTATGTTTTCAATGAGTGTGCCCTGTGGAAAGCATGGTGGAGGGATCGGTGGAAGTCGGTGCTCATGGCGGTAGTATAACACGAGGTGTTTGGGATTTTGGCGTTTTTGCAGTTCGTCGCCCAATCTTGTCAATGTAGTCCATCTTAGCGTAAGGCTAAAACTAGGCTATCGTAGGTTAAGGCTAAGGCTAAGATAATGGTAAACCAGCCGACCCTAGTTTAATCCTCAAGTGCAGTCTATGATAGCCTTAGCCCTAAATGCAGCCTAACGTAGCCTAAGCTTTTCAAATTTAGCGCATTCTAGGTGGAGCGCCAAAACCAGCCTAATCTAGCCTAAGCCTGAAGCCAGCTTACCTTAGCTCCAGCAGAAGCTGGAAATCCAGCGCATTGTAGCTAAGCTCGAAATCGTGCCTATCGTAGGCTAAGCCTAAGACATTTGGGGGACAAAGTGCAAAAGTGGCGCAAAATTAGCCGACTTCTTAGGGCAGGGGTGGGTGTTATTGCGCAATATGATGAAATGTGCAAGTTTGTTGCGTTAGAGTGGAGTTTGTATTCTATCGCAAGTTTTGAGGATGGAAGAATATAATTAAGATTGTAATAAGTTATTTTGAAGAATATTGTAGGTTATTTACATGGTTAGTGGAAGTATGAAATGTGTAGGCGAATAGGACGAAACAGGTTGTAATCGTTAGTGCGGTAGCGGTTAGTTTAGGAATAGAGAGTATCGTTATAGGCGAGGAAAGGGGCGGGTATGTTTTGCGTGTGAGTTCTGTGTGGAAAGTATGGTGCGGTGTGGACACGGATGTGTTGAAGGAAAGGCGGCGGATGGCAGCGAGGAAATTATAGGATGACTGTTTTTCGGAAATTTTGAGTGCTGACATAGTTGGTTTAGATATGAAGTTTGTAGAGAAGTTTTCGCTGTACAGTAGAAAATAAGGGTAATTTTTTTGAAATCAGGTGGAAAAGAAAATTTTGTCGATGGTGGTACGCGAAATAGCGATTTGGCTATTTGGTGTGCTGTGATTTCGTTAGGGTCGCATGTTTGTTTATAGGCGGGCGGGTTGCGGTGACGTTGTGCAATTCATCGTAAGCGCGGGTTAGCTTAGGGAATAGAGATTAGCGCCATAGGCGAGGGGAGGGGGACGTATGTTTTGCGTGTGTGGGCTGTGGAAAGTACAGCGGGGGATTTTTGGCACGGTCGGTCTGGCAACCTGCCAGTAAGCGAGACCCCCACTAAAAAAGGTCCATGAAATGGACCAACCCCTAGGTGCTTAGGAATAGAGAACACAAACCTGCCACCAAAAAACCGTGCGAAAAATTTCCCCTCTCCACGCGCTTCTCTTTTCCTAAGCCCTGACAAATGATACCGTTGTGCGTTGCTGCAGGAACGCTGAAGCTTCGTGGCATGCGGTCACTACACTCACGTTATATGTATAACGTGAAATAAATATTGCACAGGAAGCTTGCTCTTTGTCACAATGAGTAACCGACACAGCCATTATATCCGCACACTTGGCATTCTATTAATTGACCTACAGCTTGCAATCGTAACATGCCTACAGTTATAGTGACATGACGCACTGTCCATATACAAAATGCATAGTTTACTTGAAAGACTAAACGAATCACTGCACCGAACCCATAACAGCAAAATCTCATGCCTCCAACCATGCAAGCAATGCAGCAAATGCTTCTATGCCTTATGACTCGGCATCCAATGTATTCTCCACGCTTTACCTAACGCAAGCGTATATCAGGGCGTAGGAATAGAGAAGCTCTTGGAGTGGATAAATTTTTTGCATGGTTTTTTGGTGGCAGCTTTGTGTCCTCTATTCCTAAGCCCTAGGCCTCGGTCCTTTTCATGGACCTTTTTTTAGGGGTCTTGCTATATTGGCAGGTTTCCAATAAAACGTTACCCATTTTCAAAAATCAAAAATGCCTACACCCGCAACACTAATAATATCATTCCCGCTTGAAATCGTCCTTCAACCGGCGCTTTTGCCGTTTGGTCCCCAAGCGAAGGCTGGCTGGAGGCTAATATTAGTAGACACCGGATCAGGTCGGGTTCGACCCGACCCGACCCGAAAGTCCCTGACCCGAAATTTCGGGTCGGGTTGACCCGAATTCGGTATACATAAGTAGTTGAAGTTCCTCGCCATAAAAACCACTCACAAATGCTCAGAACGTGGTGGCGTTGGTGTAAAGCTGACTGTGAGAAAATATGAGATGGAGATATCTCACGCGCGCGAATCTTCATCTTTTGTTATTCCTTAGGTATCCTTAGTAAATGCAATAAAGTTCCTTCATATTCCCCACAATAGTGGTCAAATAATTTTTTAAAACCTCAGATCTAAAGCGACTAGGGTCTGTCCACTGGAGACAAGATTTAACCAGCCCGAATAAAAGGCGTGAAAAATAGAGACAACTCTGTCATAACTTTCGGAGTCTGAGACAGCTTATCCCTAGTTGAACAAAGAAATACCTAAATATATGTGAACCCCAGGCTAGAATTGAATTTAGTCGTCACAAAAGATACTGCTTACAAAGTCATATTGTGCTGGACACTAGCTACAGTCAGAACCTCCACTACTGATGGATGGATATGAGGGTACCTGTGACTTTTGAACACAGCAAACTGTTCAGCAGTGGTAGCATGGATGGTGGTCAAGATGGCTTTTATTGGTACATATTCGGTGTTCGGGTACAGATTATACTGCTCTTCCAGCCAGGTATACCAAGGAAGTTATGTCATATTCAGGAATCAAATTTGATTGTAGATACTTCTAGGACCTGCTAAAAGTTATCAATATCTTCTTATGTTAGAGTATGGCTAGTCCCACCCATTCATCAGAGTTGAAAAGAATGTTTATGAGAACTCTAACATAACGACCCTTCCCTTTGCAGAAATTACTCAGAAAAATTGGTCATTCTCACAGCTTACAATTTGTGTGACCTCGAAAGTTACGCGGAATGAGAACGTGGAATGAAAGACTTTGTGCATGCATTCATGGAGCATATACTGCAAATCCTGGAGTCGAACAACTATGAAAAAGTTTCTGTAGTTGCTAATAGCAGTAACTTGCAAAATTTCTGTATTTTTGACCCTTTCGACCCGATCTTTCAAAAAAGTGACTCGACCCGATTTTGACCCGACCCGACCCGAAATTTTGCTGACCCGGCCCGACCCGAAAGTACTTGACCCGATCCGGGGTCTAAATATTGGCCTAAGCTTAATTCTTATACCAGACTAAGCCTAAGCCTAAGCCTAGTATGAGTCTAAGCCCGAGTCATATGCCAAAGTCTAACACCAGCCTAAGCTAACCCATGTAGGGGACCTGACAGCAAAAGTGCCCTTCAACCATCTCGGTTTTCGACAAAAAGTTAAAAATTTCAGCATATACTGACCCATAAGTAAAATCACCAATACACATTTCCTACATTCTGCAGAATTTCCTAAATCACTACAGACCCAGTTCTCTGAAAACTTTTTGTAAATCACCCGAATATTCCAAATTTGCAAAATAACTAACTGACCAACCAAATGATAACTGATTACACAGATCTTATTAGCGCAAAGAGATGGCATCAATCCGTCGACCTTCAAAACGTCCTTACTAGTCTGCACGGCTAAACTAGAACCTCGTCTAAAACACGTCGGCATATATTTACGCGTGTTATAGCCCAATTCTGCACCGAACTTGATGCGATTTCCCCTTCCCATGTTTTCCATAGGGCTCCCACAAGAAACATACGGCCCCTCCCCCGCCTATGGACGTAGTCTCTATTCCTAAGGTACGATCTGGACAAATATAGGGCCATCCATGAAGGACGTCCACCCAAAGAAGGTGGGTGGGGTCAGCGGAAAGTGGACGCAAGTGGATGGGGGAAAGGGAGGCTGACGCCGAGTGGACGTCCACTCCACATAATTGGCGGGGATTCTAAAAAAATTACCGTGAACTAAATACAAGATAACGTTATAAAACTACTTATATTCGAATCATCAAATTTCGATCTAAAGATTCCTCGTCATGTGACTCAGATCGATTATATTCCAGTTTCCCAAAACACTTTTCATACTTTGGCTTCTGCTCGTCTGAGGCGGATAAAACTATTTTGGTTCTGCTGTCAGTGTTTTTGTCGCTCAAATCAAATACCTTGTGTAGACAAGCCCAGCTGGCGTAGGAGAGGAAGTCGATCAGACGATTTCGCGTCGAGGGCGCGCATGCATTGTTCTGAATGCGAGGTCACCTCCATCAGATATCGCTGTCAAGAGTGCGCGCGGGTCATTTATGGGCTTTCCTTATCGTTAGTGCGCTCACGAAAACTTGAAGGTCTTAAAAACTCTTTTTATTATATTATTGTCCGCATGATTAGTTGTCCTTCGCCCATCAGTTTGGAAGTAATTCTTAACGGATTGTGGAAATTGTTATTGATCAAAGTTTCCCAGAAATAAGCAGCAAAATTACGCAATGGACCAGTATCTTCCTGATCAGTAATTGTTCAGTTCCTGATCAGTAATAATCCTTATTCCTGATCCCTGATCAGGAATAATATATTATATAAATAATAATATATAATATAAATATATTCCGAGCAAATGTACGCCGCTTCGCTAAATTGCACAACACGTTGTTTTAGTTACCTTAGGAATAGAGTATAAAACCACATGCGAAGGAGGGGGCCCGCATGTTTTGCGTGAGAGCCGTGTGGGAAATACAGGCAGAGCAGCAATTTTGGCACCGCCGGCGCGCATGTGGGTATAGCACGGGGGTATGCATGGTCACGTATTAAAGGCGTGGCGGCGGGTGGCAGCGAGGAGATGTTATGATCAAAGTTTTCTCGAAATTTTCAGTGATGACATAGGTATTTTAAGGATGAAGTGTGTGGAGAAGTTTGCGCTGGACAAGATAAAAGTAATTTCGAGGTTTTTCTAGGTGGCTTAAGGTAAAAAAGAGAGAGGAAGGGGTGTTCGTGGCCTGACGCGATGTAGGTAGCCGTGCATGTTTGTTATAGGCAGCCGCGTTGCGGTGCGTTGTGCAATTCATTCAACTATAAGTAGGGTGGACGTTTAAAAGGAGGCCGGGGCTTTAATGTCGTCGTGACTGTAATCAGTGAAATTTATCCATTCAGTTACTAAGTGTGGATAATTATTGTAGGTATAGTTGTGAGAAAGGGTGCTTTGGAGTGCTACGTGATATGCTTAGCCGTGCGGGTTTTTGTAAGGCACGATATCTTTTTTCGCTAACGATATTAACACTACTGTGATCTTGTTACACCAATAGCAAAAAGATTTACTTTTGCCTGTTGATTTTGTAAGCATGGTTGTGTTTTATGCGCAGAAATGGCAAAGAAAAGCCGCGTGGCCTTCATTAAGGAGGCTAAGGAAGTTTTGGACAATTACAGCGACATGAAAGACGATCACTACTACTGCATACACCAGATGTTCCATGATGCTGCGCATTAGCTGGACGTGTGTCATAGGGTAAGCTGTCTGGCTTGGTCAATGGCTGCAGTTTTTTCATTAATGTTTCTTTTTAGTCTAAGAACATACGTGAGCAAAGATTTACGCGCATTGAGTTTTGACCTTCGACGTCTCCCAACACAGTACAACACATCAAGAAACCTGATGCTAGGCCAAGCGAGGCAGGGGCGGTGACAGGGCGAATTTTCTCTACTCGATCAAGAATTACTGGCTCTACTGTAGCAGGGAATGTGGTGGAAACGAGGCAGAGTGCAAGGTATGCAAAGCTTACTCTCGCATTGTCACACAAGTACTATTGTGAGTTTTCAAGGAAATGTGGAAAAGTCATTGCATCACGTGATACCAACAAGAAACGCACCATGCTATATCACTGAATGTGCAATGGCAATGCCGAGAGATTTTGTTCTGGCCAAGCCAACTTCGGTGGACAGTGATATCCGACTGTGGGATCAGCCCCAAGGCCGGAATAAGCTGGTGCATAACAATCGCTTAAAGAAGATGTATACTCGACTATTGCTCCTGGCGACGAAATCTTTCTAAACCGTGAAATGGATGCTGGTGGCTTCGAGCTTATGCATCAAGTCGCAGAAGCTGACCGCTTGTTTGACGCATCCTTCGCTGGTAATCTCGAGGATCATTCGACCATCGCACTGCCAGACACTCCCTTCCCTGAGAGTGAGTGCACGTCGACTGTGCCCACCAGATAGTAATCGTGCATCACCCATGTGTCAGGCTCAGCTAACGAGCGAGAGCGCTACTTGATCATCGACGATGGCGTTGAATCAATTCGATTGACTCTCAACGACGTCGAATTCGTGAAATCGAAAATCATGTGGGTCCTGCGCCATCCACGTGTGTATGGCTCGCACCTGGTCTCTGACGAAGGAGGCCAGTCAGCAACTACCCAGCTTATGTACTCAATCGGTTATGATATTAACGAAATTTGTTCCTTGCAGGGCTGGGGCAGAGCTGACTTATGGGCTTTTTTGCGAATATCATTTCCAACAATGAAACGGAGTTTCGCGTCACCATTCAGTAAAGTACTACAGCAATGTACAGCATAGCATCCAGGCCTCATTTGAAGCAGAAATTGAGTGTACGTTTTACTTGTGAAAGGAGTTCGTGGGCGTTTGACGGGAGTATGAAGTTGGGTGGGAGTATGAATCGATAGCTTGAATCACTTCAATTGCGGTAGGGGACTGAGCTAAGCAATAAGTCGGCAGCATTCTAGTTGAGGAGGGGGAGGGCGGGGCTGGACTGGTTTGGGTGGCACCCTCCAAACTGTAAGATTCAAATGAGGGAACAAAAAGTGTGTTAGGCTTTTTTTGTAAGGCGGTGCGGGGTGGGGGAGGGGCTCGGCAATGGGGAAGGGCTCAAGCAAAAGTTGACAAGTTTTGAAAAATCTAATGCACTGTACGAAACTGTGACATGGAAAAATGTTTGGAAAATCCAGAAACAAAAAACAAAACTGTTAAAGAAATTTCATTTAGCAACATCAAAGTTCGTGCGAAACAATCGTCTGAAGAAGTGCTATGCGCCGCGGCCACTACCACCAGTGGATTACGATGAAGATGAGGATTTACCTGTGACGCAAATGGTCCCGCAAGTCGCACTGGAACAGGCCCACGACATGCCACATCATCCAAAGGATAAACCAGTCCAAGAGGCTGGGTTGCGAATGGATTCCGCAACGCAAGAGATTCCGATCAGCTCTAACGCCGAAGCACGACCAGCTTCACCAAACTTTACAGCCACCGCCATCTTCGCCAACCCGTCCTATAGTCCAGCATCGAACGAACCGGCCGAACCCAACCACCGGATTGG
>JASANH010001568.1:0-26101 GCA_030248295.1 Mesodorylaimus sp. YZB2_4 | reverse complement strand
ATCCTACTGTGACCAGCACGCCTGGCGTGTGGTATCCTCCCCTGCTATGGGGTGGAAGACCTACACGCGTACTAAGGTTCGAATCTACCCTGCGCGGTCCCTACTGAAACGGACACTAATAGAGATAGCACTTTATTAGGCCGACAGGCGGACACCTCTACGCTGGTACAACCAACCAAGTGAAGAGCACTTATGGGGGAAGGGCAGCTGGGGGAATAGACCCAACCGCACCGATCGACGAGTAGATGATGACTGACGAGCAGTCAGGCGGGCCGGTCAGAGGACCGATCCGGGCGCGGAACATAACCAGATCGAACCGGTTATATCTGGGCTCGCTCTGCTCTCATCAAAGAGGCCTATGGAAGGACACTTCGTGCACGAGACACACGTGTCGCCGGGCGGTCTGCACCGAACGGAGAAGGAACCCTCATCAAGGGATGTGGGTTGCACTTCTCCCTCCGCCAATTAAGCGTGACCCCATGCTCCTTCTAGACCAGCTACCAGCAGCCGGAGTAGAGGAAAGCGGGAGCGCCAATTGCGATCAGGGAAAGAATTTAGACACCTAATCCGCCGGCCTTCCATCGAGCAGTCAGATCAAAATGGGAGCCCAAGATATGGTTGGCACGCAGACAAACGCTGCTACCAAAAGTCCGGTGGACGTATGCAGAAGCCTGCTGCCCAAGGATAGGTGCGCCCGAGCCCTGGAGAGAAATCTTCTGTGCGGTATGACCAGCTGATAAGAGGGGCACATCGAACAAACGCATATAGCATATACCCCTACATAACAAATAATACTCATGGCGCCTAAACCCGCAAGGGCGGGTATCTCCTCCCTCCCTTTCCAAAAAGCTTACACACTCACAAAACGTCCTAGATCACGGGGATCGACGTATTTCAACCGGCCATATTGAGATCGACTGGCGATCAAAGGCACATGAGGGTAGATCGAGAAGCGATCTGAGCTGAAAGCAACCTAACAGGATCAACCTGTGGGGCGCGTGCGCAAAAGACTAGTCGGATACAACCCACGCGCGGCATGCGCGTACGCAGAAGGCACAACCGGCCTAAGCAAAAGGCACAACCGGCCTGAAAGTGCGCGTGCGCGTGCGCGAAGAAGCATTAGTCTCGCCTCGCAGCCTGCGACGAGCGCGCCGCGGGGCGAGTTGACCAGGAGATGGACGTCCCATCATCGGTCATGCCAACAGGCAAATCAGCATCACGAGCTTTCTGGCGTTCCTCCATCACACGATGGTACGCCGAGATGGGGAGTCCTTGCAGATAAGCTGCGGGACTCGAGGAGGCAGTGACAGTGCGACGAACCGATCCAGGTCCCTGTGGCCGTGGATCGTGCGGCACTCCTCCACCAGACGAGGTCACACTGCTGGGTCCTGAAGGTGACGGGCACGACCCAGACAGGGACAGCTGCGCCATCTCAGAATAAAGAGCGGGAACGAAATGCGCGGGCACAGGACCCGATGGAATAGGAATAGGCGGTGAAGACACTGAAGACGAATTCGATTGCCAAGCCACTTTGCCCAATTGGAAAGCGCGAGTACGCAAATAGGTGACGGCTTCCTCGGAAAGGCACCAGGCCTGGAAGGTGACGAAAGGACGCTTCGTAGGGAAATGGAAAACTTCCCAATCGCCATCGAAAGGCACGTCTTCGATATTGATGCATCGCCGACCCTGGTAAAGAACGAAAGGCATATCAACAATGCAAATGGGCTTACCAGAGGTCGGGTGATCCAAATGATACGCATTGGGGATCAAATACGTGAAGATACACGCATCACCAGACGTATCGATGACGTAATAATTCGGAAGCCAATATTCCGTAGGGAACGGATCGGGCAATTGGGCACGAGACCCGGGAATAGCCGCGATGCACTCGGGCATCGTGACGGTGTGACGAGACGAACCGGGGGGCGGCGCAGAAAACATAACGCGCTTGGGAGGGCGTTGGGGCAACGGAGCCGGAGCGTGCGGGGAAGAGTGTCTAGACGAGCTAGACGACCGCGAGCGAGCACCAACCGGGACCAAAGGGGTCCAATCGTCGTCATAAACCACAATGTCATCAGAAGACTGAGACGCCGGGCGACAACCGCGCCGTTGATGAGACGACGTCTGCGAAGATGAGCCCCGATGCTTCGAGCTGGAGCGGGCAGAATGAGAATGCGACGACGCGTGTCGGGGAGCAGACGAGGATCCGGACGCACCACCAGCAGCACCCGGGGCTGGCGGCGATCGATCACGACGATCCCAATCACGCCGGCGACGAACAGACGGCGATCGACTACGCGACCGTCTATTCGAACGACGCCGCGACGAAGAACGGGAATCAGAATCACGCAATTCGCCTTCCTCCATTGGCTCCAAAGGCGTCGGAGGAGGAGGCGGGGGAACCGCAAAAGTGGACGAGCCACGCGGAGTTTCGGCGTCGGAATCAGAAGCGACAGGGGCCGCAGGATCGGGTTGAGGAGGCTCGCCTAATAGATGCGAGTTCCAAGGACGCGGGACGCAGTACGCCTCATCCGTCAAGGAGACGAACACATCGATCGTCGGCAAGGGCGAATTCATAAAAACATAAGAAATACGCGAAGCCATAACAAGCTGTTGCGAAATATTAAATGTGTCCGAAACCCGAAACGGATTAGAAAAACGGGCTGGACTGAAAAATTTTGGATTCTGGCGAGCTGTATAGACACCGCATAACAGCTTCAGAAAAATCAAGCCAGGATGAAAGTTGGTGATATCCAAGATGGTGGTCACCTGACGCTGCGTATCAGGATTAAGAAAGAAAGTACGCAATGCGAACCGGCCACCATCAAGGCGGGCACCATTATAGACGGGCGGCGCAGCCATCGTAGCACGCAATGCATCACGAGCACGATACGGAAATAAAGGCATAATGGCAGCGCATCGAGAAGCTGGATCAAACCAGAAAGATTGGCCCGATTCGAGTGAAGCAAACTCAGACGGGGTGATTAAATAGACACTGTTCCTGACGAAGGCAACAAATTCAAGCGACATACGCGCTATCTCCGAAGGAACCAATGGCGCATCATTAAATTTTTCGGCGCAAAATGTATCCACCGAAATGGCATGCAAAGCCAGAATTTCCGCAGCAAACGCACTCAAGGCTTCAGGCGATCGATTCCACGGATTACGCCGTTGAATATTAGTCAGTAGCATACAGAACTGAGCTTTCTGATAATTAAGCGCCCAATACAATGGGGAAGAAACGGGCAACGGCAAATCACGGAATTGAGCCGTTGACGAACGCTCGAATCGATAAACCGGGACAGGGACCAGTCGACGAGCAACCGGTACCCCATCAGGGACAAATCCACGGTGGGTCATTTCCGCCAATTCGGACGCAGGGAACGCGGACTGTGCTAAAAGAAGAGCATCTTGTATTTGAAACTCATTTTTGGGCTTCGCTCGCCCTGCGCGGGGGGCGGGGGTGCCGTGCCTGAGGCTTGCTGACGCCTATTGATCATGCCCCTCTCTCCCTTTCTCCGCCCCCCCCCTACCTTATTTCCTCTTCCCCTCCCCCCCCCCCCCCCTTCCGTCCTTCCGCCCCCCCGCGCCCCCCCCCCCCCCCCGCCCCCCCCCCACGTTCCGTTCTTCTGTTTCCTCTTCGTGTTCGTTGCGTCGATTGTAGGGTTGGGTTGCTGGTGTCTTCCCCTTTTTTCCTTTTTCTTTTTTTTTTCAATTAAGCCACCTCCTTTTCTTTTTTTGGTTGGTTTTTTGGGTGTGGTTGTTTTGTTTCCTTAACGCTGTTGCCCCTTCCCTCTTTTTGGTCTTTTTTTTTTTTCTGTCTTTTTATTTTTTTTGTTTATACGGTGCTGGTGTGCCTGTGTTTTTTTGGCCCTGGGTGTGTTTATGCCTGTAGTTCGGTGGCATCTGCATCTGTTCGTTATCCGCCACTCCCTCGAAAGTATCAGGGGGCCCTCCGCCCTCGCGCGCGTCCGTGCGCCGCCCCCCGCCGCGCGCGCGACTGTACGAGTCGTTGATCTGCTCTCTTCCTGTGTTCTCCTTGCGTATGTGTGCGGTGGGGAACGGCTGTGCTGCGGCCCCTCTGCCTGTGGCTCCCCCCCTCTCGCACAGACGCCCCCGGTGGGGGTCCAGGGGGGGGGGACCGGGGGGGTTTCCCGCGGGGTGGGGTGGTGGGGGGGGGGGCGGGGGGGCGGCGGTGGTGTCCCCTCTTCGTCGTCTTCTTTCTTGTTGTTTTTTTACATATTGAGAACGAGGGGAGAATGTGCGCGGTTGTGTGGGGTTGTGTTCGTTGTGGGGTCTCTATTATT
Source organism: Mesodorylaimus sp. YZB2_4 (assembly GCA_030248295.1). Classification (NCBI taxonomy): domain Eukaryota; kingdom Metazoa; phylum Nematoda; class Enoplea; order Dorylaimida; family Dorylaimidae; genus Mesodorylaimus; species Mesodorylaimus sp. YZB2_4. The sequence continues at coordinate 21,794 of JASANH010001568.1, read as the reverse complement.
TTTATTGTTTTCTTGTGTTCTTGTAAAATGGGGGGGGGTTTTATGCCCATTTTTGGTCCCACAAGACTTCAGGGGTCTCTCTTCTCTTTTTTGGGGGAGATTGGGGAGGGGGAGGGATTCCCTTAGGGGTATGGGGGGGGGGGATCCAAATCGGAGGCGGTTCTTTTCCAAACTTGCGGTTACCGAAAGGGTCTTTTTGGTTTTCCCACCCCGGGCTTTGGACGGGGATAACTCTATATTTATGGCATTGCGCTATATCAAATTTTAGGACCCGTGTCCTTTATAGCACTAGAATGCGCTCGTCGCATCTTGCGATTTTTGAATTCCCGCCTCGTGGTGGAACCCCCGAATCTGCTTATATCACTAGACTCTTATATTTACTCCAGCCGGATGTGCTGTCCTCGCGTCACGCCACTTGGCGTTGTTTACGCATCGTCATTGTTTTCAGCGAGCGACTAGCGTCTAGTGCCTTTACTCTCGGTGCTTTAAAATTTTCTTTGGTGATTTTCCGGTTGAATTTTCTTTTCAAACGAGCTTTACTTTGGTCTCAATTTACCAAATTCCAATTTTCGAATCTCTTGGTTCTAAGTATTTTTCCAAATTTACAGGTTTTTTTTTCTTTCATTTTCTATTTTTCTCAAAATTTCGGGTATCGAGGCCAGTCCTCGTCTATTTTCTCCAAAGTTTTGCTCAAATTATGGCTCAACAGCTGTCTTCAGCTCAAATTTCTACGCCTTTATTCGTTGGCATTCATTCTCCGGCTTTAATGACCCCGCCTACTTCCACGCCGGGTCCTGGTTCCATCCAAGGTCCAACTCCGACCTTGGAGCAACTGCACAAATATTATCACGCGTTGGACCCCTTGGTCCGTGATCGCGTAATCGCTTTTGATCAGCAAATTCGCGAATTGGTCTCCGAAGTCGAGCAAGCTTACAGTCGCACGCAAGCTCTCGCTGGTCACACTACCTCTCTTCGAGATTAGCCACGTTTGGGCATCTCGACAGGGAGTGTGTGTTTAACGCGTGATTTACGCGCATTCGGAAAATCAGGTGCGCGAAGTTAAAAGAACCCATCCAATCAGCGTCAGCAATTACGCATTTTCCATATGTGACGCAAAAGAAAAAGAAATAATGACAGAGCTCACGATTAGTATTTCCCCAAGTCAGGTGAATTATCTGCTCGGTTGCTTTTTATGGTCAATAAATTCACTGAATGGCATTAACTTAGCTCTGAATCTCGACACACCCACACAAAGTACAGCTGTTCCTTTTCCAGACTCATTTACACGCAACATGAAATTCATAGAGCGGGGCCTAGATGTCCGATATTTGCGACTATTAACAAATAAAGGCATCACTGAAGCAGTGCTTGCTGAGAGATTTTAAAAAACACACCATCATGCGCAGGCAAACACGCCTATTGCCATGTACTGTATTCCCTGTGCAAGTCTGATCATGAGTAGCACTCTGCGTAAATGAGATTACTGATTAGGAACACCTACAGCACACATGTGAGCCCGGCGCCTGGTAGGCCATGGCGAGTGGGAGAGAGCAATCATACCCACCCTGGATGGGAAACGTCAACCCCTCGGGTTGATGTTTCAGCCGTTGGTACAGTCAAAAGACTCACCAACTCAAATCGGAGTATTTATCCCGCCGACTTCGGCCTGCCACCTCCCTCCCATGCCTGCCAGGCTTGGTCACACAGATAGAAAAGACCTAGTCAGAGGAAAAATGATCAAGACTCGTTGGAAAATCTGCACTCAGGTCAACATGATTGGATCACGATGAGACTTGTGTGCTGGGGTGAGCCAGCGAGCCAAAACCACAGACTATTGTATACCACCAGCTTTCAAAGACACGCAGTCAAGCGGATGCGTACGAGCAGCCCTCACTAAAAAGACTCATGGTCAGAATTTTACTGAGTGTTAAAAAAGAGTCCTTCGGCGGAGGCGAAGCTGATGGAGAGATGATTCGGCCGGAGTTACGTGTGGTGAACATCAATAATGCGCTAACTGTTAGGGTAAATATTTGATAAACTCACTTGAAGGGGTTGACTATAAGTCCTGTTCTCGACGCCATCCTCCCACAGAACGCACTCATAATTCTCTCCCCAGGCCCCTTTTCTTCGCCTGGTGAAATCGACATTCATCATGTTCCTCATGCTTGTTCATGCTTAGCGCAGGTAGGCACAAACGGTTGTGGGAGGAGCTCTAACCAAACGTCATGCGCCGATGCCTCTCTCTGCACACACCAATCCACAATGCAATTCGCACGCCAGCAAAGCAAAAACACCAAGCAGACATGTCACGCTCGCTTAGATCGCACGTGCACGTCAAATCAGATCGCGAAGACTGAAAGTATTTTTGACGGCTTTGGTGATCAGCTGGTTGACGAAGATAAACTGCAGCATGTTCTGCTCGCTGACGCCGAACCTTCGCCAGGATGTCAACCTCTCCGGTGGCCTCGAATTGGCCCAGGGCGATTCGACTAGCAAGCAGCATCGCTAAACGTCGGCACTGCAGTGAGCCAAATCTGGTGCACGATCACCCAGTGGTGCATGCTCCGCAGTTCAAGTCTAAAAAATTTTGACCAGCTGTACGAACTTTAGGAACTGAACCACATCCTTGGGCACCTGCGAGGAAACAGCCGATAGTTGGGCCCACTGACCTCCGAAAGACACTTACCGCAGCATCGGGCCAGTCAGAAGCAGATCATGAAGACCAGACGCTAAGGCTCTCCTTACTTCGCGAACCAGCAACTGAGTCGAAGTTGGATCACCGAGACTCGCCGATAGCCGGGCAGCGGGTTGATCGACTCAGCAACCACACGAAAGGGCCCTGCTTATAAAAGGCCTCGCTGCTGTCTCGAGAGGGAAGAAGATGTCGGCCTCGGGAGTGCCCCGTTCCTTCAACGATGTCAGGCACACGATCAATGTGATCGACTCCTGCCACACCATCCGCAGTAGTCGGCGATTGGCATCCTGCGTAGGTGCCTGCAATGCACGGTTTAGTCAGGTCTTAGAGCCGACCGCTGAGCCCGTCCTCTTACCTCTGAGATGATGTGGGCGTTGGGCCCGTCTTACCACTTTCGAGGTCGGGTCGGGGTTGGGGATGATAACAAGGGATAAGAATTTAAAGCTTTCTTGGTGTCAAAATCGGTTTTTTTAATTTCTTGACGTGTTCTAGAAACTCAATTAAGTTCACCCCGCATTTTTTTACCAGAAGCCTTCACGTACATGTATGGCGTAATTCTATTGCGGACTAGCAAGGACCCTTAAAGTCCCTCAAATTTTTACACAATTCAAATTTGCTTCTTTCAAAATTTCTGGACTCTTACTGCCGTATTTTGAATTTTCTAAAATATTAAAAGTTTGATTTCTCGATGAGACTTTTAAAATTTTCGACCAATCAGGCCTATGAAATTAGCAGGGACTGTAACGGGGACCATCCCCAGGGATCATCACCAGGGACTGCAAATCCTTACTGTATTCTTTGAGTCCTGACTCCAAAAAAATTTTGAAGGCTTGACTTCCCGACATTGGAAAGTCTTATCATTTTATTTATAAAGTTTCCTGCTATTTGATTTCTTGAAATTCTGACTGCAGATTCCGACTACAGCTCAGCCTTAGCCCCTTTCCGCCCATTACCACTTGGTTGACTAAATCTACTTGCTCTTTTTATCAAACTTTCGAGTTTAAATTTGCTAAATAGAGCCCACTTTTTAGACAATTAGGGTGTTAGAAGGGTTGCAGGGAGGGGGGGGGCGAAATTTGCTGCTGATATAATATATGTAGCCATTGTCTTTGAGATTGAACATGAGCTTGAAGTCGGCATTCTGATCAAAAGTAGAATTTTCCAAAGCTGCCCTCAATGAGGTATACACTGTATCTAATGTAGATTGAATAGGACTGATGCATCGAGATAGAATTTGCTGTTTCTCGTTAGCGAAGGGCAGCAGAAGACAAAGTAGAGTTGGTGTAGCAAAAAAGTATTTGGACCGGCCAATTTTAAAGAACCAAAACAGTACTGCTAGCATTAACTACGATTAACTGCTTTCAATTTCCCATTTCACTCGCGAAAAGCAGTTATACAAGTCAGAGCCAGTCAAAGGCCTTCCATGCAAGAACAAGCCACCACTGGCTCCCCTGCCCCTATGTCTGGTGTATGAGAGCTGAAGCCCGCACCTACAGCATACCCATCAGAGAAAAATTCACCAAACTAATTTTCGAAAAATTACCGAGCCGATGCTGGATTTTGATCAGAATGCCAACCTCGATCGCCTCTATCCACTGAATCAATAGCGAGTCACCCCAGACCCCTTTCCTTGGGCATGTATGCGTGGGGTCTGAATGAGATGCTCTGGAAAACTTATCTCGGGGCCAGTTCCAAGCGTCGTGCTTTCCTCCACAAAGTGCAATGGAGCGCACACATTTCAATAGTTTTTTAGTACAGTCATCGAAACATGGCCGATAAAATGATCAAAGCGCCAAAAATACGACAAAAGAGACTGACAAATGGCCAACGGAAGCTTTGATGAACTTCCATTCGATCATGGATGGGACTGTAGTGATATTGATGAGTCTAACTGGTCCTTCATTGCATAGGCACTAACCTGTTTTCGACTGACCGTGAGGTGCGTGTGTTGGTCAGTCTGTGTTCTGCCGCCAACAAGAACAGACCATCGCCTTTAAATAGTGGAAGAAGCGAGTCGCCGAAAAGTCGAATTTCATTTTTAAACATCAAGCGCACCTTATATAAGGCCTTTTTTGCTAAAAGTCGTTTTCGAGCAGAAGTCCGTAATTAGGAGTTTGCGTTTAGCAGAAAACGCTAATTAAGAACCTTCCGCAAAAGTTTTTTATCTTATCAAAATAAGGCTCTGCGTCCGTCGAACTTTCGCAAAAGATTGTGCAGACTATTGGAAACTCGAAAAAATCCAGACTGAAAACCTGTAGCTCCTGATTTTGGTATAGTAAACCTGGCGCCATCAGAATTTATGACCAAATGCAAAATGGAGAGTACAGCCATCAGGGGTTGCTGCGACAGAATCCTCAAATAAGTGAATCCGTCAATTTTCAACTCACAGAATCAACGGTTTCCCGATATTTTTAATCTATAATGGTCAAAAATCAACAAAAGACTTACACGTGGTAAGATAACCCACGAAGCTTTTGGGATCGCTTTGAGGCGGGAACCCTAAGCCAGCCACCCCGGAGGGCTCAGCTTTAGTGACGCTGCTCAGTGCAAATGTGCCACGTTCACCAGGATTCGATCCCGCAAACTTCCGCTTGCGATCCTGGTAGCGTAACACTGAGCTATCAGGGCCGCGAAAAGAGAAAAACTAGCAGCTCACTCAAACTTGGTCGAGTGTAAAGTGCAGCCCCTCCCTGCCTGAAGGAAGATCATCATCCTTGCTCTCACTGCACACTGCTTCACACGCTGACCATGGCTGCGTGTTATCGCACGTGCGGCCTGACCAACCGAAATAACCAACTGGGCCGAAAGTTGGATTTCTAGTGTTGAAAGAGTTTGGCGGAGGAACGTTTTATTGCTGTCACGATCTTCACGGATTTTGTTTGACTAATCGGTATTGTAAATTAAGCCAAGACCCGCTTATTATCGTCCGACCCTAATCTCCAGTTACCTGCTATGAGTTTAGAAAACGAGTCTATTTCGCCGATATTTCGAGGAAATAGGCCAAGTTGTGTTCTGCTACTCGCTATAATCGCGATGTTTTTCATGGATGCTGAGATCAGCTAGTAGCTCTATGCACGACTAGTCGGTCGTTTCGAATTTCTTTTTTTTATTGTAAGTTTTTTGGGTTGATTTCACTTGGCGAGGTGTCTTCATGCGAAATACGATTTTGGAATTGCTCGACTTGGAAATTCACGATCCAGGGCCAGCAATATTTTCAGTCCAGGACTATCTTTCATGCTGTCCGGAACGGTTATCTGTATTTGCAGACAAGGTCACGTAATAGACCATTTCAAAGCTCGCAGAAGACGCGAAATTTGAATTGCCGCCACGCTACTGCTCACGACAAAAGTTTATGGCTGGCAAAATGAGTGTGCGAATCTAAAAGGGGGCTATGGGTCGCTTGTTATCGAATTTTTATATATATCTTTGTTTCTTCTTTAAGTACTACTGCAATGTGTAATTAATTGGCCATATAATTTTCTCTTTTCTCTTTGTCTTCTGTTTATTTACCCAAGTTGGGATGATGCTTTTCTAAGGATCGATTGTTCGCGAAGACCGTGATTACGATTACTGGTTCGGTTACAGTAGCGACACGTTGACAAAACTTTGCGTTGCGTTTAACCTACCGACGAGTGGAACTAGAAAAGAGAAAGCGGCACGTCTTTGCGTTGCTTGGGAATTTGGATTCGACCCGAAAGGTTCGGATGATGTGTCTAAAATCGTAGAAGACGAGCGCCTCTTAAAATTGCAGTTGAAGGACTTTTCGATCCCTGATCCGAAGAGAATTTCTGCTAGCGCGTGGAAAGTCGGACCGCCGCCCTTTCTTCAATTTTTCGATCGGAAACAGATAATCGATTACTTTCAACGGAATCCGTTCATCGCTCCTTCGGACGTTGATGATCTAAACAAGTAAGTTTGTGCGACAGGCTTTGAGAGCTGTTTTAGGTAGCGGTGTGGGAAAGATATTAGATGTACCTACATGCCGTAAATACGTTATACCTACATGCCGTAAATACGTTATACCTACATGCCGTAAATACGTTACATTGTTAGCCATCTGGGCGCTCTGTGATAACTGTTTTTTGTTGTAGATATACCGAAACGGTCGCATATACTGTACGTTATTTAAGAATCGACGAGTTAAGAATATGAAATGGTTTGATTGCGAGAACATCTCCTGTACAATTGTGTCTGCTAAATGCGACTCGACGATTATGAATGGAGAGTATGAACTCTATGTCGCCCTGCATCGAGAAACAGCTAGCATTTATTGTGGATATTGCAGCTGCATGGCAGGGTAAATGGTGGTACTTTTTCATGACTTCATATTCCTCCGGACATTCATGCAGTCGGTTTTAGGCTACGTGGATATTGCAAACATTTGTTCGCTGTATTGTTCGCGTTGGAATTCTATTCGGACTCGGGGGATTCGAATCCATCGTGCCTCAGCCTCACTTCGCAGCCTTAGCAGTGGGGTCAGCCACCCGCTAGTGCTCGAGTCCCGCCAACCCTCACTTCTGCTTTGGGAATGAAGAAATCGATTTCAGACCATCGACCACAACGCTCCATAAATACTGCGGCCAAGCAACAGTATGCGGCATCGTCGTCTGGTATGAAAATGGCAGATCGAGCTGACTTGATTGAAAAACTTGGGAGAAAGTTCGAAAAATGTGGGCTTTTCGTTGTGGAATCAATGGCGCAGAAGCAAACCATCGTTAGAACGGTGCGAAGTTTTGTCATGGAATGGCAGCAGAAGTCTATCACGGTTCCCGAAAAGTGCGCTGGGTGCCTTGGCGACATTGTTCGTTATTTTACACCCGAACGTTTGATAGAAATCGAAGTAGAATCCCTTGATCAGTCAAGAAATCCAATGTGGTTTGAACATCGAAATTATCGGATCACAGCATCGATTGCGGGTGAGATTTTGTCGTCAATCAAGCGATTTGAGGAATCGATTCGTTCAGTGTCGCATTTGGACTATGCGGCCTACTTTTGCTCCCTTCCTGAGTGTGGAAAATGTAAATGCTTGGATAAATTTTTTTACCATCTCGAGTGCAGAAGCTAAAAGGAGCTCATTTCGATAGTCCAGCTCTCCAATATGGCCAAGAAAAGGAATCAGCCGCTTTGAACGAATATTTATTGCAGCACCAAACTGCCGGGTCCCCCGATGCCTTGTTAGAGTCGTCTCGTGGCCTTATTGTGCATCGTGAAAGCCCTTACATTGGTGCTTCTTTGGACGGCGTCATTAGGTATGCCAAGCACGGACAGCGCATAGTCGAAGTGAAATGTTCTTATCGGTGCTCATCGTCTCGTCCCGAAAGTGAGCGACAAAGTCTAATCGATATTCTGCCTCTAAATCCAGAAACAGGTCGTTTAATTGCCAATCCGCATCGTTGCCAGCAAATGATTCAAATGGGTGTTTCTGGTATCAAGAACAACGATCTTTTTTACTGGTCTGATGATGCAAGCTTTACTGACCCTGTTGCTTTTGATCAAACTTACTGGAACGACTCTTTGAAACGCCTTCAGTGGTATTTTGTCCAAGTGTTTTTACGCGTCGTGTTGAAGTAGTTTGCCATTATTGACAAGTCATCGAACTCTGAGTTTACTGCATTACCAAAATGAACAAATCCCCATGTCCAGTGTAGAAGTTCAGACTCAATGCCTAATGCACAAACTCGTCTTCCAAATTCACAAGAATAGCAACTGATTTCAGAATTTCGTCAACTCCAGGCAGCATATTCACAGGTAGTATTCCACTCATAATTTTGCACACTTTCATGCGGCCAATAGCTCTCTCGACATGGATTCGGACATTCGCGATTCGTTTAGTTGCGACTGCCTCTGTCGTAGCGAACTGGGCGACTCCCGTAGCTGCTGGAAGAATATTAAATTCAATACCACGGCCCAGCAGTTCGTCATCAACTGTGAATCCACGATCAGCCATTACTTGATCGCCAGGCATTAACTTCTCAGGCAAACCAGAATGATAAAATATATAGTTGTCGCTGGTTCTACCATCCCACGACGATGACACAAATCCGATGTAGCCATTTGGCAGTATAGCCACAAGCGCCTTGACAGTGTTATGTTTCTTATACTGGCTATAAGTGGCCACCTGATCCTCGGCAGACTGCGACTTTTGGACAAAAATTTCAGTTCAGTCAATAAGACAACGCAATCGGGGAAACTTGGCCGAAATATGAGAAGGGATTAGCCGGCGGCACGTGATTGGATCAGGAAAGCGAATTATCCAATCAAGTTGAGTACTGAAAATATCCAGCCATGTGCTGAAGACCATCGAGATTCTTCCAATGGACCACCCAAATATAAGAGCGAGCAACTCTAAATTCGGTTTCAGCCGAATGCGCATCAGGAAAAGAAGAAATTCATTCATGTAAATGGTAGAAGACTTCCTGCCAGGGGGCGTTGGCTTCACTTTCGTACTCACTGTCGCCGACCCAGTCCAATAAGTAGCTGAAGGAGCGAACGGTTCCAGCTTTTCAAATAAAAGCCTGAACGCTTCCTCCCTGACTCCAAAAGTAGCTTTGAATCGTTTTTCAGGCATCGTGTCCACATCGAGGTCTACTTCAGTCTGCTTCTGAATGACCACTCGCTGTTCGGGCTTCTTCATACGTACAATGCGTGCATTCAGACCACGTGTGGTGTTCCGCAATACGAGAATCGTACGATCTTTCTGTTTGCAGCCAGTGCACATTTGATTCTCCAAACGAATGCGTCCAACTTTTTCTACGTTGAGCTGAAGTCTTGTCGACTGCAGTTCTGCCTTTAGCAACGCAATTTCCGTTGTCTTTGAGATGCAATCCGAGCAGATATGATGGGCGTAATCAGGGGTGTCCTTGTCACAGACACGTTTGCCAGCTGGTGATGGAGTCTGGTGAGTCGTTGGACAAATGATCGCGGAATGCGGGCGTCGTCTCTCCCGTGTTGGAGTGACTGATGCAAGCGATCTCTCCTCCATCGATATCGGTCGTACCTGGTTTCCCAAATCTGCTAGGCCTGGTTGTCGACGACGGAGAAATGGTGCCTCTTCCTTTTCACTTTCGACTGACACGTTCTGAAAATACTTTTTGATTGTCAAGTACAATATGGGCGGGGGGGGCACCTCAGGTCCGGCAGGAAGAAAAAAAAGGAAAGGAAGCAATAGCGATCGAACTGTATGTGGGCAGGACCAAGACCTGACCTAAATGACCAAGCACAGGCCTCCAAACACAGGCCAATTGTCCAGCCAGCCTACAGTATGTATGTAGACAGTCATACAAGTCACTGACTCGACTCGACCCAAAAATGAACCTGGCCTAACCTGTCTCACACGCTATTAGATCAGGCTTTTGCGATCTGATCTGTACCCCCTTTCCCAAACACTCCCAACCCAGCCGACCCAGCGATATCCAGTGAAAGAATTGCGGAAACGGTCACATCGGCCAGGTGAGAATTGGTAGCCTTATTCGCTGGACTTGCCATTCCAATAATAGGATTTTTCTCAATAACAGACGCAACATGCAATTGAAGAATATCCCGAATTTCGGACTCGTTCCGGCCGATGTCAAGAGTTGGGAGTTTTTTCTTTTGATTGTCACTTCCACGACCAGCAATATCGATATGTTTTGAACAAACGCAATGATACATATTCGGCTCGTAAGTTTCTGGAAGATTCAGTAGATTGCACCAAACTCGCTTTAGACCTAGACTTTTAGGGAATCCATAAAGAGAAAAAAGCTTTTCGGACCATAACAATCGCATTCGGAGCTGTCACGGCCATGAAAAGGGCAAACTGTGTGCCTAGCAGCCGCTAGTTCCTTTCGAAAATTTTTTTCCAATAATGCCGAATTGCATCCCGGCGCAACACAACGTCTGGCTCTCCCCATCGACAATCGAATCGCAATCGGAGGAAAAGGCCGGCGGATTCACATGCCTTATTTTTTCAAGTGAGCACCCCCCTCCCTACCTCAAATCCTGGCTCCGCCACTAAGTTCGACAATGCCAGCGCTAGAGCGATGAGAGAAAATTTGGCCATTTCAAGTTACTGCTCAGTTCGCCATTCCAATTTCAAGTTCGCCATTCTCAGTTTGCTCAAAATTCCCAGTCATGGTTTCAAAACACCTCAAAATAGGCATCAATGACCTTGCCTGGCTCGCGGTCTGCTGGGTTAGGCCTCTGCCTTTTACGTCAGGTGGGCAGTTACGGGCGAGTGTTCGACTCGCAGCCCAGTAAATCATATCGTGCGTAGTGCGTTCCTTCACCCTCAAATAGACATAAGGGTTTGGAGATGTGGTAAAACATGAATATGATCATGGCAGAGAAGAGAGATCTTATTCTGTTTGCGCTCAAACCAATCCATGCTAGACAGTTCGCCCTAGTAACTGAAGTCAGCTGCTTGCTGAGGTCTATCAACTCTTATCAGTCCAGACATTTGTATCAGTTTATGCTTTTGTTTGTCGTCATCTGATGTTGGAACTTCATTTTGGCGCTACAAAGTTGTGTTACCTCTTATTCGCAATGGTATAAAGTGGTGTGATGTTTTCCCATTGAGCCCGACACGGTGTTTCAGTTCGTGACGACAAACCATGTTACTGCGTTAGTGGCACGAGCAAGCAACAAATCAAAGGGTACAGTTAAGTTTGCCAGAAAGTCGAAAACTCCAAACAAGTGATCGTTGATATCTTGTGTTGTCGTTTATGACTTATTGTAGCCGCCAATGACAAATGTCTCATCGATTTGTTGTATCGATGCGTGATATCTCACGATCAGAGGCGACCGCACTTACTCATTCTGAATTCCCATCACACCTTGCGTTACCCTCGTGCCTGGTAGGCCAAAGCGAGTGGGAGAAAGCGAGAGAGAGTAATCGATCTCCCCTGGCTCGGGTTAGTGTTTTAGCCGAATGTAAAATTGTAAGACTTGCCTGCTCCAGTCAGAGTTTTCGAACCTCACTCCTACTGTACGCCTGCCAGGGTTGGTTAAGTTAAATGCGGACGAAAGTCATGGATGATCCAGAGCGTTGTTGAAGGGCACAGAACATTATCTATGCGGGAAAAACAGTTTGAGGTTTAAAAAAAGAAGTCACTCTGACCTGCCAAATAAACAAAACCCCCCAAGTCGTTCTTAATACCTGATGTATATGCTTTTCAAGCGTGATGCGTGAAGGGACTATCGCGAGACTATGTGTGGCATCGTGAGACAATATTCATTTTAAAATTCTTAGCTCATCTCCAATGCGATTCTGGTCGTTTCCTGCCATTTTTTCCGCTGGATTAATTCCTGTCACGAGACACGCCCATGGCACGAGTTTCAGTCTAACCTGGTTATCCATCTCTGTTCTCTACTCGGATGATCAATGACACGACGCGAGACTACCGAAGGCAGACCCGGTGTCAGGCCTAAGGCTTACTGCATCAGCATTCCTTCTTTACCCAGTAAGTCAATAATTTAGTGTAAATGTCTCATTTAGTAGGCCAAGATCGCGGCCATTCTGACTCTTATTTGGACATGCTAATGAAATAATGACGAAACACGCAGGATAACTGCTTCTACTTGCGATTGCCGCATATGAATTCTCTAGTTATGTGAACCCATTGCCAGAAATCTAGCCTTAGAGATAAGCAGTGCTTACATCAATGTTTTTACTCGCAGCCAGTGGTAATTCACGCGGTTCTCTGGGCTTACCAAAAGATTTTTTCCTTACACGGTCATGCGTCTATGTACGTCATTCGCTCCATCTTCTTCAGCGCTGCCTGTTTTCTCTCGCCACCTACCTGCACGCACCCAAACTGGCTTTATCTATCCGTTTCTACTCTCTTCTACCTTTTAGGCACATTCAGCGCGTGCTCGCTGGAGGGCAGCTGGAAGCGACAATGGACTGTTCTGGTCGAAACGGCTCAGGCGTGGACATTGAAGATGGCGATGAAATAAGTGACCAGTTTGAAATGGACAAAGAAATTAGTGCCAGAGTCGAGTTGACCAGGTATGTGACTACTGCGAAGGTATGAATAGGAGGTGTAGAGCCATATAAGTCTCCAAGAAGGGCGGGCTGATACTGCTCATTAGAACCTATGCAAAACTGCCTCTTATCTTTTCAGGCTCCCCAACCTGAAAAAGACCAGCGCAGTTTCGCAACGATTCGCGCTAAATATCGTTCCACAATTTCCGAAGCGTGTGGTCCACTGAATATTATTCGCACAGTCACTTCTTTCTTCCCCGTCTTATCATGGCTTACGGCATACCCTTGGAAACAGGACTTGATACCCGACATATTAGCTGGCCTGACCGTGGGAATAATGAGTATTCCGCAAGGTACGTTCTTCTCGCTGAAACGCCAGCCTGTGCAGGGGAAATAGCACAGATTTGATACTCATTCAATGGGCTTTAGATGCACATGGAGGCTTTTTGAGGGAAATTCAAATCAAATCTTGACAGGTACTTTCGAAAGAATGTTTACGTTTGCTGCAGGTATGGCGTACGCTCGACTGGCTGGAATGCCACCTGTCTATGGATTGTACACAAACATAATTCCCACATTCGTGTACTTCTTATTCGGGACCACGAAACACGCGGCCATTGGTAAGGTTATGAGCATAAGCACCGTGAGTTCACTTGTGAGTAGTTTGGACGCCAAAGAAATGACAATCAACTGCACGAGGCACGAGCAAAAGATAGCACTTTCTCCTGCGACCTACATAAACACAAGAGTGGTAGGCGGGACAGAAACACATTGTTTTATCTCCCGTTTTCTATTTTGGTTAGGCCTGCACAAAGGTGGCAGATGAAAGTACAGGGAGTATGCAGGATGGGCAAATAACTTAGAAAGTGCATTTTAAGGCCAATTACAATTTTATAAAGTAGAAATGGCTCAGTTGCTGTATGGCGGAATAGAATAGAAACGGGATGAATAACATGAGAAAAATGGGAGAGAAATACCAACAGATTCTGTTTATCATGCCGTTTTTCATTCTGTTTATATTTCTTCTCTTCTCTTCTGTTTCTTGATTATCAAACAAGCGTTTGAAAAGGAGCGGAAAAAGAGGAGTAACTTCTGTAACCCTTATGCCCGGTAGGCCATGGCGAGTAGGAGAGAGTAATCGATACTCTCCCCTGGCTGGGAGACATCAAACTGTCGGGTTGATGTTTCAGCCGTGGGTATAGTCGCAATACTTGCCTGCTCCAGTCGGAGTTTTTGTCCCGCCGGCTTCGGTCGGCTGCCTCCCTCCAGGACTGGTTACACTTCTGTATTTCAAAAGCCTTAATGCGAATAATCCTAAGCCCTCCATTTTCCCGCTATGGTCATCCAGCATCAGCAGTTGATTCAGTTATATGATCGAGGCAATAATCATTTTCAGGACCGGCTACCGTGCTTAGCTTAATCATGAGCAGTATTCGCTACAAGCACATCCCTTGCCAAGACTGCTGGATGGAACAGTATAACTCCACCAACCTGACTGCCACCCAAGTCTCAATAGATGATTTTTCGACACTTACTCCTATCGATATCGGCTCAGCAGTGGCCTTCCTAGCTGGCGCATTTTTGGTAAATTCAAGATTTCAGCTGTGATCGCATAGACAGCTGAAATTCCTTCGACTGCATCCTTACAGATCCTCATGGGCCTTTTCCGCCTGGCCTTTATATCCGATTACTTGCCTGACCAGCTTGTTGGCGGTTTCACAGTAGCAGCGGCTGTGCAAGTATTCGCGGGTCAATTGCCGTCCATGTTTGGTGTCAAGCTACCCAATCGAAACGGGATTGGAAAAGTGATCATGGCAAGCCAGTGAAACCTGCTTCTAGTAAAGAAGAAACCCAAGTTTGGTCTTTTAGAACTTTATCGACCTCTTCTCAGTCATTACTCGAACTAATGTGGCCACGTTGCTCATATTCCTCACTTGTTTCGGACTCCTTATTTTCTCAAAGCACCTTATAAACCCTAGGTTTCAAAGCAAACTGAAGATACCCTTTCCTGGCGAATTCATTGTGGTAGGTAGTGATCGACTACCTTAATCCACTGAAGAGATGTACCACAAATCTCCTTTCTAGATGGTGGTTGCCACTCTGGTTTCCCGTTTTGCGCATTTACATCAAACTTACGGGGTATCAGTAGTTCGGCACATTGCCGCTGGGTGCGTGAAATGGATTTGAGCATTGATATTAGCCGCGCACAATTGTCTGACCATTTTAGGCTGCCGGCTCCCACCTCACCCAAGGTTTCAATCATGGGTACTCTGGCTGCTGATTCATTGGTCCTGGCCGTAGTTACCTACACTTACTCCATATCGCTGGCTAAACTATACGCTAAAAGGAATGGATATAAGATTCAAACAACGCAGGTAATGGGATTGGCTTGTGGGGAGATGTGACTTGAATGCGCAGAGATTCCTTACTTGGCACCTCTCCGTGATGGATCCGCGCATCGCATTTCATTCGAAGTGCAGATATTCTGTAAGATATGTATGTACGAGCATATACAGATATATATGAATAGTACATGTAAGTATACCTACTTAGTATACACCTACATACACCTACCTATATATATATATATATATATATATATACACGGGTATTGTATATACAGTATAGTAGGTACAAATAATATACGCACATACTGCTTGTGAGCAGTTTCGTAGTTTAGCATAAAGCTTACAACAATACTGTATTACATGTAACACTACATACTTTGTATATTTATGCAACCTATCAGTACGCGGAATTTCTTTTCCTATGACAGCTAATTATGTATAAGGTTGACATATACAATTAGAACCCATTTGGCAATAACTTTCTTTGAACTGTGTAAGTGCTCTATCCATACCAGCTCTTTGAGGTAAAGCGTAACGCGAAATAGAAAGGCGTCATTTGGTCCTTTCACTAAAAAAATTACTAATATAACTTAAATCAGAAGCTTTGCATGATTTAAAGAAGATCTGCATAAGAAACGGCTGGCATGCTTTAGGAATTTTACGCCTATGGTTTCATGAACTTCGTCGGCTCATTTTTCCAATGTTTCAATTCTGGTCAATCAGTCGCTCGAAGTCTCGTGTACGAGATGGCTGGTGCTAAAAGTCAGGTTGGCAGTGCATTATTCTTTCCTCTGGAGCCTTATAATGCCGCTCTCCTGACCTCCTTAGCTGTGCGGCATGTTCGGCACGTTGGTCGTGATTGTGACTGTACTATTTATTGCGCCTTTTCTTGAATCGCTGCCTAATGTGAGTTTGCCCTCTGTTTCGACCTTGACGCTCCTCAGTTTTGCTGAGCTGGCTGGAAAAAAACTTAAGGTGGTTCTTTTCTAGGCAGCCTTAGCCGCTATCATTGTCACGGCACTTGTGGAGATGCTGAGGAATCTGAGAGAACTCCCGCCCTTGTTCAGAAAGAGCAAATATGATTTCGTAAGATTTCCCTTGGTACCTCCTTCGATTTTGTGCTAATATTTGATTTTTAGAGTATTTACTTGGTCACATTGCTCTCGGTCATTGTTCTGGGTGTCACTTTCGGACTGGCTGTCAGTGTTGCATTCGCACTTGCTACAGTAATCATGAAAGTGCAACGGTAAGGCTACTAGAAGACGGATTTCTGAGATTGTGTCGGTGATATGGCAAAACATGAACATGAGAGCTTTGCCCCGACAGACTTTGGCTGATTCCTGCCGCAAATTTGACTTCGCATTTCAAAATGTGGTCTGCCCCGGATGTCTCACGATCAGATCCTCTGCACTGCAGAACTTTTTACGTAGAAGTAAAGAGAATCTTAAAGGAGAGGTAGACGGGGTGCTTCTACGAAAATAGTCGATGACCTTGGAGGCTTTGAGTGCCATGCCTAAAACATGAGGGGCCAAAATTCTGACGGCAGCACCATTTGTTGATAATCACAGTCTTTGACGTTTAAGGCCACGTGTTGATTTTACCAACGAAGACGTTCGTTACTTGTGCACGTCGGATAGCCTTCAGCATGAAAAGCCAACTGTAAGTTGACTCTGCTCTTCAACCAGGCGCAAGAGGTAAACGTTTTCTGCAGGTTGACGAAGAAGCCTTCTGGAAAAAAGTGATCGTCTTACGCCCGACTTCTCCATTGTTCTATGTAAATGCTGAAAAAGTGAAAAACCAGTTCATAGACCAAGCGATAACGAATGGTTTCTGCGATGCCAATGTTAATGGTTACTACCAAACTGAGAAAGCACTGTTGGCTTTCGATCAAGCGAAGCCTGGGATTCTAATTTTGGACATGGCTTTTGTAGCATTTATGGATCTTATGGGCATCAACGCTTTGAAAGAAGTGAGCGGTGCTTTAACTAAACTATGGGTTTTACAGGGGACTATCTGTAACGGGCATATTTTCCGTAGGTGCTACGTCGTGTGACCGAGAAAAGCATGGAGCTATATTTATGCGGATGCGCAGGTACGTTATGAGCTACAGTACACGTATGTGTAGAAGCACAGGTGCTAGACCTACAGTACTGTGCGCATTTGCTGCTACTTATCTGCTGACCTGGAAACCCGAATTTATTGTCCGAGCATGGCACTTAACAAAAATCTTCTTATCACATGGATACGTCGAGTAGTCTAAATCATGATCCTATTGACTTATTCAGGGCTTGATCGCTGATGGGGCCGAATTTCAGTTTCTGAACTTCTATTATTTCCTATCTTATAGTGCACAGAACCGATCAAACTTGCAGATTAAAAAACTAATATCAAGTAGCTTGAATCATGATGCGTTTGATTTCCATAGGGCTTGATTGCTCATGGGACGACAGTAACTGTCGATTGACTTCCCTGTTTTCTTTTATAATCATACTGGCACTACACAGAAATATTCTTATCACATAGTTACGTCGAGTAGTCTGAATCATGATCCCATTGACTTATTCGGGGCTTGATCGCTAAGAGGGCGAAATTTCAGTTATTAGACTTCCATCATTTGCTATCTTATAGTACACGAAACCCATGAACCTTAAGAATTAGAGAATTATGTCAAGTAGCTTGAATCATGATGTTTTAGATTTCCATAGGGCTTGATCGCTCATGGGACGACAGTAACTGTCGATTGACTTCCCTGTTTTCCTTTATTATTATACTTGCACTTAACAAAAATATTCTTATCACATGGTTACATCGAGTAGTCTGAATCATGATCCTATTGACTTATTCGGGGCTTGATCGCTGATGGGGCGGAATTTCAGTTTCTAAACTTCTATTATTTCCTATCTTATAGTGCACAGAACCAATCAAACTTGCAAATTGAAAAATTGTGTCAAGTAGCTTGAATCATGATGTTTTTAATTTCCACAGGGCTTGATCGCTCATGGGACGACAGTAACTGTCGATTGACTTCCCTGTTTTCTTTTGTTTTTATACTGCCACCTAACAAGAATATTCTTATCACATGGTCACGTCGAGTAGTCTGAATCATGATCCTATTGACTTATTCAGGGCTTGATCGCTGATGGGGCCGAATTTCAGTTTCTGAACTTCTATTATTTCCTATCTTATAGTGCACAAAACCGATCAAACTTGCAAATTAGAAAATTAATATCAAGTAGCTTGAATCATGATGCGTTTAATTTCCATGAGGCTTAATCGCTCATGGGACGACAGTAACTGTCGATTGACTTCCCTGTTTTCCTTCATCATTATACTGGCACTTAACAAAAATATTCTTATTACATGGTTACGTCGAGTAGTCTGAATCATGATCCTATTGACTTATTCAGGGTTTGATCGCTGATTCAGCGAAATTTCAGTTTCTAGACTTCCATTATTCCCCATCTTATAGTGCACAGAACCAATCAAACTTGCAAATCAAAAAATTATGTCAAGTAGCTCGAATCATGATGCGTTTGATTTCCATAGGGCTTGATCGCTCATGGGACGACAGTAACTGTCAATTGACTTCTCTGTTTCCCTTAATAATCATACTGGCACTACACAGGAATATTCTTATCACATACAGTAGTTACGTCGAGTAGTCTGAATCATGATCCGATTGACTTATTCGGGGCTTTATCGCTGAAAGGGCGAAATTTCAGTTTCTAAACTTCTATTATTTCCCATCTTATAGTGCACAGAACCAATCAAACTTGCAAATTAGAAAATTATGTCGAGTACCTTGAATCATGATGTTTTTTATTTCCACAGGGCTTGATCGCTCATGGGACGACAGTAACTGTCGATTGACTTCCCTGTTATCCTCAATTATTATAATAGCACTTAACAAAAATATTCTTATCACATGGTTACGTCGAGTAGTCTGAATCATGATCCCATTGATCTATTTGGGGCTTAATCGCTGATGAGGCGAAATTTCAGTTCTTAGACTTCTATCATTTGCTATCTTATAGTACACGAAACCCATGAAATTCAAGAATTAGAAAATCATGTCAAGTAGCTTGAATCACGATGCCTTTAATCTCCATAGGGCTTGATCGCTCATGGGACGACAGTAACTGTCGATTGACTTCCCTGTTTTCCTTTATTTTTATACTGGCACTTAACAAAAATATTCTTATCACATGATTACGTCGAGTAGTCCGAATCATGATCCTATTGACTCATTCGGAACTTGATCGCTGATGGGGCCGAGTTTCAGTTTCTGAACTTCTATTATTTCCTATCTTATAGTGCACAGAACCGATTAAACTTGCAAATTAGAGAATTAATATCAAGTAGCTTGAATCATGATGCGTTTGATTTCCATAAGGCTTGATCGCTCATGCGACGACAGTAACTGTCGATTGACTTCCCTGTTTTCCTTCATCATTATACTGACACTTAACAAAAATATTCTCATTACATGGATACGTCGAGTAGTCTGAATCATGATCCTATTGACTTATTCAGGGTTTGATCGCTGATTCGGCGAAATTTCAGTTTCTAGACTTCCATTATTCCCCATCTTATAGTGCACAGAACCAATCAAACTTGCAAATCAAAAAATTATCTCAAGTTGCTCGAATCATGATGCGTTTGATTTCCATGGGGCTTGATCGCTCATGGGACGACAGTAACTGTCGATTGACTTCTCTGTTTCCCTTTATAATCATACTGGCACTACACAGAAATATTCTTATCACATACAGTAGTTACGTCGAGTAGTCTGAATCATGATCTGATTGACTTATTCGGGGCTTGATCGCTGATAAGGCGAAATTTCAGTTTCTAAACTTCTATTATTTCCCATCTTATAGTGCACAGAACCAATCAAACTTGCAAATTAGAAAATTATGTCGAGTAGCTTGAATCATGATGTTTTTTATTTCTACAGGGCTTGATCGCTCATGGGACGACAGTAACTGTCGATCGACTTCCCTGTTTTCCTTAATTATTATACTGGCACTTAACAAAAATATTCTTATCACATGGTTACGTCGAGTAGTCTGAATCATGATCCCATTGATCTATTCGGGGCTTGATCGCTGATGAGGCGAAATTTCAGTTTCTGAACTTCTATTATTTCCCATCTTATAGTGCACAGAACCAATCAAACTTGCAAATTAGAAAATTATGTCGAGTAGCTTGAATCATGATGCGTTTGATTTCCATAGGGCTTGATCGCTCATGGGACGACAGTTACTGTCGATTGACTTCCCTGTTTTCCTTTATTATTATACCAGCACAACACAGAAATATTCTCATCACATAGTTACATCGAGTAGTCTGAATCATGATCCTTTTGACTTTTTTGGGGGCTTGATCGCTGATAGGGCGGAATTACAGTTCCTAGACTCCCAATGTTTCCTATCTTATAGTGCACAGAACCAATCAAACTTGCAAATTAGAAAATTATGTCAAGTAGCTTGAATCATGATGGTTTTAATTTCCACAGGGCTTGATCGCTCATTGGACGACAGTAACTGTCGATTGACTTCCCTGTTTTCCTTTATTATCATACTGGCACTACACAAAAATATGCTTATCACATGGTTACGTCGAGTAGTCTGAATCATGATTCTATTGACTCATTCAGGGCTTGATCGCTAATGGGGCGGAATTTCAGTTTCAAGACTTCTATCATTTCCTATCTTATAGTGCACAGAACTAATCGAACTTGCAAATTAGGAAATTATGTCAAGTAGCTTGAATCATGATGTTTTTGATTTCCATAGGGCTTGATCGCTCATGGGACGACAGTAACTGTCGATTGACTTCCCTGTTTTCCTTTATTATCATACTGGCACTACACAGAAATATGCTTATCACATGGTTACGTCGAGTAGTCTGAATCATGATCCTATTGACTCATTCGGGGCTTGATCGCTGATAGAGCGGAATTTCAGTTTCCAAACTTCTATTATTTCCTATCTTATAGTGCACAGAACCGATTAAACTTGCAAATTAGAGAATTGATATCAAGTAGCTTGAATCATGATGCGTTCGATTCCCATAGGGCTTGATCGCTCATGAGACGACAGTAACTGTCGATTGACTTCCCTGTTTTCCTTTATTATTATACTGGCACTCAACAAAAATATTCTTATTACATGGTTACGTCGAGTAGTCTAAATCATGATCCTATTGACTTATTAAGGGCTTGATCGCTGATGGGGCGAAATTTCAGTTTCTAGACTCCTATTATTCCCCATCTTATAGTGCACAGAACCAATCAAACTTGCAAATCAAAAAATTATGTCAAGTAGCTTGAAATCATCATGATGCGTTTGATTCCCATAGGGCTTGATCGCTTATGGGACGACAGTAACTGTTGATTGACTTCCCTGTTTTCCTTACAATCATTATGGCACTACACAGAAAAATTTTTATCACATGCTTACGTCGAGTAGTCTAAATCATGATCCCATTGACTTATTCGGGGCTTGATCGCTGATGGGGCGAAATTTCAGTTTCTAGACTCCTATTATTCCCCATCTTATAGTGCACGAAACCCATGAGACTCAAGAATTAAAAAATTATGTCAAGTAGCTTGAATCATGATGCCTTTGATTTCCATAGGGCTTGATCGCTTATAAGACGACAGTAACTGTCGATTGACTTCCCTGTTTTCCTTTATTATTATACTTGCACTTAATAAAAATATTCTTATCACATGGTTACATCAAGTAGTCTGAATCATGATCCTATTGACTTATTCGGGGCTTGA
>JASANH010001655.1:0-26119 GCA_030248295.1 Mesodorylaimus sp. YZB2_4 | reverse complement strand
TAGATAGTTGTTATGTCTTTATATACAAAACACCGCCTTTAGATCACATGACATTTACTCATTGGAAAAGAATCTTCTTGACTGTGAGTTTTAGATGAAAATAGTAAGACTTTTCTTTCATCATCTTTCACACAAAGTCCCAAAACTCGCCTTTCATCACGTTTCATGAAATTACCTACAACTATTCTTTCATCATCTTCTCAAAATACTGATCGATTGCTTCATTGATTTTGGCTTTTGTGACGCCTTGCTGGCGAAGTAGAAAAGCCAGCACGGCTAATAAAAGGAGGGACTCGGCCTGATCGAGTTTGGGTACATTCCAACACCCACCCTCTTTCAATAGGGCTTTCCCTTCTTCATTTAGGAAAAGAGAGCCGGTAGTGGGCTCTTTATCGTAGTACATTTTTTCGATTGCTATAGCCTGAATCATATTTTTCTCGCTCCCTTTTTCCTTCTTCATTGTAGAATAAGCGTAGACTCCTTTAATTGGAAAACTCTTGATATGAAACCAATGTCTTAATATCAAATCGATAAGTTCACAACTTAAGGACCTACCAGGAAGAGGCCCTTGATCGACTCTATGGTAACCGTCTGGTATGAACGGTTCCCGTACCATGTCTAAAGTAAATCTTTGTCCACCACCAACTTTAACAATAGAATTAGGAGCGGTTTCCTCTGCCTCGAATTTCCCTTTTCGAGGAAATTTCTTTACACTCTTCACTGACTTCGGATAAACTCGCCCCTTTGTTTGCCATCCAGGTCCAGTCTTCTCCTCCTCGTAATATTCCTCCATAAGTGACCCAATTCCTAATTTACCTTCCGTGCTTGGAGAAAGTTCCATTTCAACAAGCGAGACGGGACTGAAAAACTGTAATATTCGTTTTGTTTTAAAGAGAAATCCAGTCTAGGAATTTCAATGAATCATAAGATTGAATGAGAGTGAATAGGGTTATAAATTTAAATTTAAAAGCGGATTGACTGAGCAGAAAGGAAAAATAAATCCAGACCCTGTGACTAAGGTTCCAAGAATCCTGGATAAGATTGACTGGGTAGAAAGGAAAAATAAATCCAGACCCTGTGACTAAGGTTCCAAGAATCCTGGATAAGATTGACTGGGTAGAAAGGAAAAATAAATCCAGACCCTGTGACTAAGGTTCCAAGAATCCTGGATAAGATTGACTGGGTAGAAGGGAAAAATAAATCCAGGCCCTGTGACTAAGGCTCCAAGAATCCGGGATAAGATTGACTGAGTAGAAAGGAGAAATAAATCCAGGCCCTGTGACTAAGGCTCCAAGAATCCGGGATAAGATTGACTGAGTAGAAGGGAAAAATAAATCCAGGCCCTGTGACTAAGGCTCCAAGAATCCGGGATAAGATTGACTGAGTAGAAAGGAGAAATAAATCCAGACCCTGTGACTAAGCTTCCAAAATCCTGGATGAGACAAAAGGTAATGAGTTCGTTAAAATTGATTGAGTAGAAAGAGGTAGTCAGTCAAGGCCTGTGGCATCCTATAAGCAGAAGGAAAGAGGTTGAAAAGATATAAAAAGTGAAGGTGCTCCAACTTTGTTCATGTTTTAGAAATGGAAAGACGCGAATTTCAAAGTGAAGATTCAATTTCTAGCAATATTGAGCCACCCAAGGACTTTTACGAACAGCCATCCTTGGGCTACGCCGAACGGTGGTTACCTTCCAAGCATAACCGGCTTCCCTCCAACTATGATCAATCGCCAACGAATTATGAACAGCCCTCTCCTAGTCTTGGTCGATCACCATCAGATTATGAACAGTCGCCATCTTCTGATTACAACCAACCACTGGACTATGGTCAGTCGGCATCAGATTTCGACCAACCGCCTTCTGACTACAGCCAGCCACCATCGGACTACGACCAACCGCCTTCTGACTACAGCCAGCCACCATCGGACTACGACCAACCGCCTTCTGGCTACAGCCAGCCACCATCGGACTACGACCAACCGCCTTCTGACTACAACCAGCCACCATCGGACTACGACCAACCGCCTTCTGACTACAGCCAGTCGCCATCCGATTACGTGCAAGATGAGCCAACCGAAGAAAAAGATGACTTGGACGTCGACATAGAAAATCTAAACGCCTACTATACTCTAACAAAAACGAGGTGCCATAATTCGGACAAACTTCACACAGAGGTAAAACCAAGAGTGAAATTCACTAAAACCGTTCTTGCCCTATTTACACACACCCGTTTCAGGTTTGCGATTATGAACTCTCGTTCAATAATTTAGAGACCTTAAGCGGAGACAGGCTAATTCGGAACTTTGAGCCAATTTTTCAATCTGCCGTGAATGATTTAACAAAAAATTTGGAGCCATACGATCGATTTAGGATTATATTTGAAAACAATGGATTAACTAATCCAATTGCGCTCCCATTCGTTAAGGCGGGCGATTTTTCAATGGATTACATGTTTTTGCAGATTGAAAAAGTGCTTCAATCGTATAGCGAGTTTCGATTAAATCAGACAACAAAGGTAAGCCCCGTCTATAAATTATAAAACGGGCTACTCGTGCGAGCCTCTAACTCTATTTTAGTTAACAGTAGTTTCCACACGACTGCCGCGGCCTGGTAGTGGTCGTAAAAACCAATCTTTTTGAACACGCTCGATTGCAAATATGTCTCAATGGTTGAAAAACAAGCGATCGATAATTTCTCCGAAAGGCGAAGAGGGTTATTGCGGACTCAAAGCTTGCGCAATCGGGATGGCCATTACGGATGGTGAGAAATCAAGCGTGTACAAGACTGTTCAATGGCAAACCAATAGGGCAATGGAAATTGCGGTTTGCGGAGGTTTTGTAACTGAAACTGGTCTCGACATGAGAGAAATGAGTACCGAAGACTTTGAAAAAGTTAAAATTGGATTAGAAAACTATGAAATTAACATCTACGAGCCTGGTCAAACTTCTATCGAACTCCTTTGGACGAGCGGTGTTTTCAAACTGAAACAGGTGTGTATTTTCCAAATACGCTTTACCAGCAGGCGAAATGAAGAAGGCTCATTATTTCAGATCAACTTGCTACTCTTTGATGGGCACTACTACTGTATCAAAAGTATGAAAGGGCTCCTCAATAGAAACTATTTCTGTTTCCATTGCAAGAAAGCCAGAACCAGGAAGGATCATATTTGTCCAAAACGAGACGACCAGTGCAATCTTTGTAAGAATGAAACCTGTGATAATAGAAGCGGCCCAGCTGAAAATGAGATTTATACTTGTCGAGACTGTTCCAAAAAATTCCGATCACGTCTTTGTGCCGAGGCCCATACTGAAAAGGTACACACTGCTCGTTTTCTGACTTTCTTTCAAAGCCCTGAGTTGCTATTCCATTCCCTCATTTCAAATATGCGGTAAGGAGCGAAAATGCGAGCATTGCGATGAGTGGGTACCGCCCGAGAAACTGCTCCCGAGAGAAGCTCACAACTGTATGCTCACCAAATGCAACTTGTGTCGCGCACTCGTACCAGCTTTTCCCGATCATTTCCACATGATTCCGAAATTTTACTGTGAGGATGATACGCCACCGGACATGATAACATTCAAATCGGAAGAGCGATTGAAAAAAGAACTCGTCGAACCAGTACGTTGTGAAGAATCTAAAAGGCGAGAGGTCTGTTGGCATCTGGACTTTGAAACATCGACTAACGCATCCAGCCATGAATTGGCCGCCGTTTCGTGCGTTCTTCAACATGAGCACGGAAGTCCAACTTACTTTTGGTATGGAAAGAACACGGTGAATTCTTTCTTGGACAAGTTACTCTCATTCGAAAGAATCAACACCCGATATACAGTCATCTGCCACTTTGGCGCCGCATTCGACTCATATTGTTACCTCAATAATTTATTCGAGCAAAAATTATGCCCGAGAGTTATCGCTAAAGGCACCCGCTACATTTCCATCTCGATTCTGGCTGACTCGATTCGTTTCATAGATTCATACTGCTTTCTCTCTATACCGTTGCGAAAATTTCCTGAAACCTTTGGTATCACTGAAACGAAAAAGGGGTAAGCGCGGCGAGTGTATAACTTTCATGAAAATTAGGAGCAAAATATATCGAACGAACTTTGTTTCAGCTACTTCCCATATACGGTACTCGACCCAGACCACATAGAAGACACTATTCCATTTCCGTCGAAAGAAAAATTCGAGTGTGACCAAATGCTGCCGAAGGATAAAAAGATTTTTCTCGAATGGTATGAGAAAGCGGAAAAAGAGTTCGAAAATAAGCCATATTGTATTCTCGACGAATTATACGCCTACAACTTATCGGACGTGGAGGTTTGTTCGCCTTTTCAAAATGAGAAAGAAAGCGAAAAAATGTTTTTTCAGCTGATGAGAAAAGGGATACAGAAATTTAGATCGGATTACATAAGGCTGCTAGTGAGTTATATTTTAAAGCACTTATTTCTCTCTCTCTCTCTCTCTCTTCGTTCCCTCAGAATCGTACCATACCATAATACTATACATACATATAAGTCACGAACCACTTTTAGGGTATCGACCCGATTCTTCGAGCCATCACCCTGGTCTCAGCGACATTTTTGGCTTGGCGTAGAAATTTTATGAAAGAGAATTCTGTCTGCGTAATGGGTGATAGTGGATTTCCACGCGTTAGAGCCAGTCGAATGGCGGCTGTGTGGTTGACCTATTGTTCGGCGAAGGAAGGAATTCACTTGGAAGGATTTCACAATGGAGTAGAAAGGCGATACGGACGATATCGACCAGATGCGGTCTCTATTGGACAAGGGCCACGTTTGCTTTATAGGGTGCGGGATCCAAAACAAGACACTCTTTGGTTTTTCATGGGTAAGATAAAATATATTGAACTCACACGCACGTTCTTTTAGAAGCCCGATTTTAACAGGTTGCAAATGGCACGGTTGTCGACAGTGTTGTCCTGCGCGAAACGAGCTCATCGATGGAAAAACCGCTGGAATGCGTTTCGCTGACACAAAGAAAATGCTCCAGTATTATATCGATAAATTTCCAAAGGTCAATCTCGTGATCGAATGGGTAAGGTGTAAAGGAAAATACTTTCATGGTTGAGATAACTCGCACTCGTTTTGTTTGAGGAGCATGAATTTTTAGAACTGTTGCAAAAGTGTGCAGTATTGAAAAGCATAAATTCAAGTATGGGACAATTGAATCCCTACATAAAAATTAGAGACAGGTATGTAACACGTTTTTGTATTCATTTTTCGTTTTTACTGATTAAGACTTCTCCGCTCCATTTTAGTTACAAAGGCAGGAGGGTGGAAAATTTCCGTTGCCTGTACGAAGCA
The DNA here is from genome assembly GCA_030248295.1 of Mesodorylaimus sp. YZB2_4. Lineage (NCBI taxonomy): Eukaryota > Metazoa > Nematoda > Enoplea > Dorylaimida > Dorylaimidae > Mesodorylaimus > Mesodorylaimus sp. YZB2_4. Next base: position 20,800 of record JASANH010001655.1, on the reverse strand, counting down.
ACAAAAGGAATGAAAATTTACATTTTCGATTTCTGCAGGTAAAGTACAAAATGAGCTGTGTTTTAAGAAAACATAAACCTAAAGAACCTCATTTAGTTTATATCCAACCCAAATGTTCACGAAAGGCTTTTGGACAAAACCGCCGCGTATTATTCGGGAAACAAGTTTGAAGGCTTACGGCGAGCTACGAAAATATAAGGGGATGATTCTTGCAAAAGTGCTTCCTCCAAGACAACTTTTTCTCCCCGTCCTACCAATTAATATAAATAACAAGTGAGTACATTCTAGGCTCGTTGTAAGCTTTCCTTTCACTTATTAATTTTTATATTCTTCAATTTAGATTGCTTTTCTGTCTTTGTCGGACGTGCGCACAAACCCAAAATGGTAATTGCGTATGTACGGACGAAGAGCGAATGCTTACTGGGACATGGACGACAGACGAATTTTTTCTCGCACTCGACCGCGGGTAGGACATATTTTGTGAAACCTCAGAGTTTTCTTCTCGCACTTCATTTTCAGATATCAAGTTCAAGATGTTTATGAAATTTGGTCTTACGACAGTGACGACACCGAATTATTCAAAGAGTTTGTTAAAATTTGTATCAAAGAAAAAGCGCAAGCTTCTGGTTGGCCAACATGGTGCGAAACGGAAGAAGAAAAAAACAGGTTTCTCATCGAATACGAGGAACGTTATGGAATCGAATTAGAGCGCAAAAAGATGAAAGACAATCCGGCCATGAGATCCTTGGCGAAATTTTTGATTAACTCGCTCTCAGGTAAAAAAAAGAAAAACAATTTATAGAAAGAGTTTTCTATTGTCCGAGTTCAGGTCGTTTCGGCTTGCGTGAATATCGAACAAGTACAAAATACGTGACAGATTTTTGGTCCCTTCAAAAGCTTTTGGATAGCCCAAACGCAACCGTCGAAGATATCAATGTTATAAACGAAAATATGGCCGCTGTACGTTACAAAGAGAACAAGGAACAAGACCCAAAAGATCTCGTCAACGTAACAATTATCAGTCAAGTAGGCCGTACTTTTCATCTTCGCAACTAAAATACAGTAACCACCCGCCGAATCGTTCATTACAGATTTGTAGCTACGGTCGGATCGCGTTATATCTCGGGCTGGAGGCGGCAGTTAAGGCGGGCTGCCACGTTTTATATGCGGACACGGATAGGTAAACTGGCTTGTCAACAAAGTCTTCTATTGGCCAACCACTTTATCATTTTCCAGCATCATTGGCGCATTCCCGTGCGACCGCCCGATCCCATTCGAGACTGGTAACATGCTCGGGCAGCTTTAAAATGAGACGACAGAAAAATTTGGGCGGAATGCGTACATCGACCAGTTTTGGTGTACAGGGGTAAGGGAGTGATTTAGAGCCTCAATTTTATTACGCCTTCAAAATCTTTTTTACTTAGGCGAAATCCTACGCCTACAGGGTTATAAAGCTGGATGGGACGTTCGAAGTGGTCTATAAATTGAAAGGATTCCGTTTGAATAGCCAAATTCTCGACGTACTAACGCCAGAGGTATTAGAAACGCTGATCTGAGGCGAGCGCAAAGATCCGATTCAAATCCAGTACAGCCACGAATTTATACGCGATCGGAAGAAGGTAATTTTACGGGAAAGGGCGATAAAGAAAACATTTCGGTTTTTAAATGATAAGCGATTTATTGAGAAAAATAGCTTCGCCACTTATCCTTACGGCTTTTAAAAAAGTATGAATAGATTCTAGATCGTATTTAGATGACTATCGGTGATGCGAATTTGCGCGTAAAAGATGTAGCGTACTATAAGTTTACTCTATACATACGAACCTACAGACACGCTTTAAACCCCGTCGGGGATAAGAGGAAACTAATTATGTACGCCGCGAGCGGGTCGGTACGTCTGTTAGAGGGGAGGGGGGGCCTGTACTTTAAAGAGTCAGGGGGTGCTAGTCGGAATAATACACAGGGGCAGGCCTCTGTAGTGCTATGTTATACTACTCCAGGGATGGTTGACTTGAGAGCGCCAGTGACCACCTTGTGCTGATTTCTGGATTGTAGGCCTGGCACGTCATCGTCCATGTATTCGACTTCCATGTTCTGATCATTGAGTCGTTTCTCCATCGCCTCGTCTATTTGACTTCTCTTGACATTCGGCTCCAATTGCTCCAAAACGGCTTTACAGTCCTGAGTAGCAAATGAGCGACAAAATTGATTTTCTTTTTCAACGACAATTCCAAATTCTAATAGCTGGTCAAAAATGGTTGTTGGAGCTTCATAACACCCACCAGGATATTGATACTCAGTTTGCCCATTGCTGCAGTGACCACTTTGATGTTTTTGCAATTTCTCCCGACATTTGAATAATTTGCCACAATCGCCACATGGATACTTCAGCAGGTGACGATCAAAATCCTCAGGGGACACAAAATGAGCAAAACTAAATGCATACTTCCTTTTCGGCATCTTGAAGAGGAGAGGGGGTAGACAAGCTGATTCTGTAGAATAGGAACTAGAGCTGTAAGAAAGAAACCAGAATGACTTTTGACTAGAAGTGAACCTCCTTTTATACCTTTCTGGATGGGCGAGGCTCAATTGACTGAAGGCTTCCGATTGGTCAGTGAGAGTGAGGCATCAAAATCGGGCAAGGCTGAAACGGGCGAAGCTGAAACGGGCGAAGTTGAAACGGGCGAAGTTGAAACAGGCGAAGTTGAAACGGGCGAAGTTGAAACGGGCGAAGTTGAAACGAGCGAAGCTGGATGACTCATCACACTCAGGCAGGCTGAGGCAGCTTCTCTCTACTGACCAGCGACAAATATAAATGAGCTAATCACTCTCATTTCGTGTCTCATCTGCTCTGTGGCAAGCGTGGAGTCATGTCGGTTCAAGACGCTCTTTCCCTTTATGTCCGACGAGTCAGATTCTGTTCTGGAAAACGGATAACGTTGACGCCCTACAATCTACTCCCTTGGAAGTCGGCCAATCTATTGCAGTCGCAACCCAACGCTATTGCCAGCGAAGGCGACGCTCAATGGCCAGTGCTGGTCAAATTCATTCATCAGCATCCAAACGGCTGACCGAAATCGATTCAAGAGCTGATTGATCAAAGAGAAGATTATTTTTTGCAGAGAGACGGGGAGAGAAACGTACAATTAAAAAAAGATTGCTCAGTTTGGTATCGCTGTCAGTCGATCATGGCCGTTTGCAAAATGAATAAAATGATTTTGCTATGCTTCAATCCATTCAGCTCAGATATACTTGACATACCTGTTCATTTTGAAAGTGAAGACTTTGCCGATGCGTTTTGCGATTTGGGTATCAAGTTGAATTTGGTGGAGGAGCCTATGGATTCTAGTTAATTTGTGTCGCTAGTGTAAAAAATTTGAATGTTGCATCATTTTATTCAAAAACAATTTCTTGTGGTCAGACACACACACACATGTGACACACTCACACACACACACACACACACACATAAAGCAGAAAGCAATTGAAAAAGACTATAACTAGTTCAAGCTCGATAAAGAAATCCTACTGTAATGTACTTGCTCATCAAAAAATTCTAGTATGTTGTACTTGATTATCATTAAAATCTTACTCCAATGTCCTTCCACATTAGCAAAATATTGCTTACTGTAATGTACTTGCACATGAACAAAATATATCCTACTGTAATGTACCTGCACATCAACAAAATATACCCTACTGTAATGTACTTGCACATCAACAAAAATATATCCTACTGTAATGTACCTGCACATCAACAAAATATATCTTACTGTTATGTACCACTCATCAACAAAATATATACCACTGTAATGTACCTGCACATCAACAAAATATATCCTACTGTAATGTACTACTCATCAACAAAATATATCCTACTGTAATGTACCTACACATCAACAAAATATATCCTACTGTAATGCACCTGCACATCAACAAAGTGGCCATGAACAATACTTATTTGTCACTCAGCTAGGCAACAGCTCAGGGAAAACAAAGTAACTTACTCATAGTCAGTCTTTTCACCCACCCCTTTAGAACACTCATTTTAAACTTCTCACTCTAATGGACCCCACTGCCAGCAGCTGTCTCACAAAGGTACTCACAATCAGTCTGTCAACCTAAAAAGACACCCTCAGTCCCCTTACACTAACTCGAATGGTACACTGCAAACAGTCCTTCACACCACCTTCACACTTTACACTGCGGGCGCACTTTTTACTTTACACTTTTTACTGCGTGCGCGCTTTTTACTTTACACTTTTCACTGCGTGCGCGCTTTTTACTTTACACTTTACACTGCCTATGCTTAACCATTGACACCCTAAAAGTGACTCATGAAGCACCCCCCTCTATTACTACTTTCTAAAGTATTTCCTTAAATTATTATACCTCCAATTGTTTGGGCGAAGAATCCGAAAGGATCAAGCGAGCGTTCACGACGCATTGATTGATAGCTGGGCGTGATATCTTGATCTCCAACACCCGATCCTCCAATCCAACATCGCACCCTTTCCAGGTCTTTTTCATCCAGTCTAAATTCGTTTCCTTGCGTAGGAAGATGATTCTAAACGATAATAACCGAAACATCGCATTCCGACTATCGAAACCGAATTTTTCCAATTCCAACCTAAACCAAATTCCAACCCATTTTATCCCGAACCAACACGCATCCCATCCCAACTTGAGCACAAAATCCAACCCACTCAAGGCTGGGCGCGAAATCCAACCCATCCTAGCCTAAACACAAAATCCAACCCACTCAAGGCTGAGCACAGAATTGGCCCCCTCCCAAGGCTGAGCACGAATTCCAAACCAACCTAGTCTGAGCATGGAATCAGCCCCCTCCCAAGGCTGAGCACGAAATCCAAACCAACCTAGCCTGGGCGCGGAATCCAACCCACTCAAGGCTGAGCACGGAATCCAACCCACTCAAGGCTGAGCATGGAATTCAAACCAACCTAGCCCGGGCACGAAATCCAACCCACTCAAGGCTGAGCACGAAATATAACCTATCCCAATCTAAGCCAAAGACTAGGGTTTTTTAGGAGGCAAAATGTAAAAGAAAGCAGCTTACTGATCGATTTGGGTGTCCGAATGTTGTTCTGGTTCGTTTTCCACAGCGTCCCCACCAACAAACCAATCCATAAGCGCATTGGTCATCGTCGTCGATTGACGTGAGGAGCTGGCTAAGATGACAGTGTCCTCGTCTGGCTGGCGTTGTTCTTGCCGATGAAATCGTTGATAATTCTGCGTCATTGTCGGATTTTCCAACGCCTCTTCGTCCTCCTCGCGGATGGCCAACAGTATCTGAGAGTTGGATGGGTTCGACGAAGGATGACGCGATGTCGAAGCAACAATTGCAACAGGAGCCGCAGGCTTCGATATCGGAATAATTTCGAGACCCAATGTAGATGAAGGGTCGACTGTCATCGCAATGTTCGGGTCCCGTATTTGATCCAACCATCGTTTCTTTGACAAAAGTTGCTGCTGATCCAATGGTGAGCAACGGGGCGACGCCATATTGTTTCGCTTCGTTCAAAAATGAAATATTGCCTTTAGAAATCGATGTCGATGAATCACCGTCGAAACAATATTTCTCCCACGCGCTTTCCTCTTCCTTTTGTCCAAACACAAATATTTCGTTGGCACGATCGACGAAATGTTCGATAAGAATAATTGAATGAATCGAAGATGACTTTGACCGAGCTAACTGTTGGCAACGAATTTTCAATTGATCTGAAATTATTGATAAATTTGAACTTCGATCAACCAAATCGCGTTGGAAAGACGTTTGAACATCATTTGAGTCTGGAATGAAAAAATTATTCCATGCAAAGTATAGGAGGCCATACGTACAGATTATTACCCGAACCAAAGTTGGATAAAATACGAAAATGGTGGAAAATTGGATGAAATACGCAAGAATGATAGACCGACCGAGCGTCAAAAGAGTCAAAGAAACACTGACCGTTTCCAACCAGTCGGGCTCCTTTTATAGTCAACAGACCAGCGGGCGTTATTTTCGATTCCAGGGTTCTGGTGGCGCTGGTCAACGGCAGGCTCTGGTACCTATGCAACCGACCCCCGGCGTCCCTAACAGTCATTGTTCAACAGCTGTCAACAAAAGATAAGATCTCGGCTCGGGCGTGACGCGTCGTGTTCCAATTACCCAAAGGATGCGCAGTGTTTTACTTAGCCAGGCACCAGCAGCTGCCCACAATAGCTTAATTATCGAGAAAACCCGTGGAGATTGAGCAAACGGCTTGTCATCACTGATGTCAGCGTGACGGTAATGGTCTAGCGTCTCCAAGTAACCGTCCCTTAGCATACCTGACTGCTATTGTTTATAAGCTGGCTACAAATAGAAAAGATATCGGCTCGAGCGTGGCCGCGTCGTGTATCATTTATTAACAAGGACGCGCGATGTGTGTCTAAAATAATCTGAAAGACGCCGTACTAGTCAACATCCGTCTTACATAACAGGGGGCTTGCTCTTTGGAAATAAGAGATTACAAACCCCTCATTATTTATTCATTTCGCAGACGCTGGGCAGGTGTTGTATGAATAAAATGGACACAGCAAAAAATATTTACCTTGACATACAAAAACAAACCGTTTTAAAAAATTAAATTGCTAACAATTATTACCCCAGTAAATATCGCTACAAATATATACGACTTTTCCACTCGCCCAGTGAGTGGCTTGACACTCACACCCATCTTCACATCGTCGAATTATGCCACGTAAAAAATCTGCGTAATTTGCGTGGCCTCTATCAGTCTGGCCGCCATAATATTTTTCGATGTGATCCAGCCTCATTCCGAGTTCTAAAGAGGCTCTTTGACAAACGGGAATTTCATACAAGTCCATATTGTAAAGTAAATGGTTAGCCGAACTATGTAGTCTTTTTTCAGCGAAATGATCGGCGCACCATTGATAATAATTGTAGGGAACGGTTCTTGTGCAATTTTTCTTTAAACAAATTGGATTTGGTTGAGGTGAAGGTAGATGCGGTGATAGGTCATCCCACCCACCAAACGGATACGATGGAGACACTAAAAAGCATTTGACAATACTGTACTGTAGTTCTTATTTGAAGGAGACAAAGTTTAGAGTTGACCTGGCGGGTCAGATTTAAACTCTAGGTTCCAATGTTGATCCTGTGTCTCGATTCTATGGGATGGTATAGCACAGTTTCACACCTATTTGAAAGTATTGACCTAAACTTTATGAACTCGCCTCGTATGTCTACATTAGGACACCATTGTGTTGGCGACGCTGGTGTCTGGTAACGCTACTCCTCCCCAGAGGGATCCATCAACGCAACGATCCCCCCTTTTTTAAACCTCCAGTGTTGTGGGTTACAGTGCGACCGAGCTGCGGCATCGTTCATGTTACGTTTGCGTTGTTCCTCTGCTATTTCCAGGATTTAAACCACACTTGATTTGTCTACTTGCCCGCAAGCTTTGTTGCGAACTCGGCTACTTACTATATTATAAAACACCACCTAGCTTGCGGTCAGAGTATTTACTTACCCTAATTATTTTTATATGATTCAGGTCTTAATTAGCTTGTGTTTTATTTTTAGACCACAACGCCATGTCCCGCATAAATGGTTCTTCGTTGTACGCGGAGATCACGTATTTAAACACAGCCCTCGCCCCTAACATGGCCGAGACCTGTAATATGGCCTTGGAAACTTGGCCCCAATTGACAGAGGCTCAGCGACAGTATTGGAAACAGCGAGCTGCTATTATCCGTCATCAGCAACAGCAACAGCAGTAGAAACAGCGGCTGCGTTGATAATCGCACTATTCGATATCACATTTTGATTTTGTCAGGGTTTAAACCGTGTATTTTTTATCATCTCAAGAATTTTTCATTTGCACTAATTTTTAAAATAAAATCCTTTCAGGGTGATAGAGTTGGCTGCCTAGTAACTTTAAAAACTGGCGCCAACTATATCAACTTATTGAGGATTTTGCTCTTCATCAACCAAGCATAACTAATACAAATTATGCACTACATAATCTTGTATGCTACAGTATGTACATCTATGTAGGTTATTATCGCGTGACGTGTGCCTGGTAACCACATACAGTTCCCCTGGGGTCATATGTTTGAGAAACCCAAATATATAGCAGATGGGATGCAGCAATTACCGTACTCGCCGAGTCCAATATGCTCTAATATCCATCCGTCCATTGTTACTCTTGACATTCAAAAAATAACACAACGGGTGTCCAAACTTCCAAAGTTTAGGGTTTGGGGTTAAGTTTAGACTGCCCCTACTTTAAACAAAATTTTTTGTGCTTATATTAGTTACGGTGCAGCGCAGTACGAATTTTGTGTACATCTACATGCTTTTTAGTTTTTATGCGGCATGATTTCTTTCATCTATTTGTAGCTTTTTCCTTGTACGCACGATTCTCTTATCTCGACACAGACCTGGTAGCTAACATGACCAAAGCCTGCGAATTGGCTACCTGGACCTGGCCATTTTTAACTATGAAACAACAAACCGTGTGGAGACAAGAAGCATTGATTTTAAAACAGCAACAATGATCCTATGTATCATCGTAGTGACCACTGCTTGCAATGTCCGCATTGAATGTATATTTGCACTGTACGTTAGCGAATTTTCAAAACTGGCACCAATTATGTTACTCTATCGAGGATTTTGCGTTTTGTAAACCATGCGTGACAAATATGTGACACACACACGTTTCCTATGTATTCAACTAACAAGCATTCCACATTTCTGATTTAAAATACCGCAAAAAGCGTTCCTGCGCATCGCGACTGCGTATGACAAGATTGCTCGAGTATTGTGCGCAGTCGCTTCGTTTTTTGCAGATCAAACGAAGAATTTGGTCTTCGCATCTCGGGATAAGGATTGTCGGATCTTTTCGATGGTTTCAGCTAAAAGCTAATTTATTTTACAATATTGTATTTTACTTTTTACATCCCCTATCGGTGTTATCAGAGAAAATATCATCAATCGGATGGATCCGGGTTGAAAGATTTTCTGCGGTCGCCGTGTGCAAAATGTGCGCAGTATTGTCGACCGATTTTTCATCGACCGCGAATTCGGAGGATCGGAAATCAGAAATAATAATACAGGTGATACTTGTGTTTGCTCAATCTATTTTCAAGTATATTTTGCAGTCGTTCTTATCATCAAAATGCAATCAATTAGTGTGTTTTGTACCCAAATAATTAAGCTTTAGAAAGAGGGGGACTTCTGAACTCAGTCTAATTGGACTCGACCATCGTGCGAGGATAGAATGGGATAGGATAGATCATTTGTTACAGGATAGGAAATGGTCATATTCAAAGCACCACCGTTCGTATTAAAATCTAGGCAAACCCATGCATTCGATTGAACAGTTTTTTAAACCTCTATCGGCTTTATCAATGTAGGACGCATCGACGTCATCCTTCCGCGTAGAAAGTAACCAACCAACGCAATAAACACCGCAATCACTAAAGCGAAAAAGAGGGAAATCATGAGGATGTCCTTGAGGGAAAATCTGCCGCCATCCGATTCATCTAGACTCTTGACTGTACTCGAAAAGTTGGCAATAAAAACGGTACGACCGACATTTTCCTTCGAGCCGTGTTGTATCTTTGACGATTGTTCCACGCACGGGTACTCGGAGCGAATAATGTGTTGCTCGGCCAGTGTTGCGGGTGCTGCTAAGGGGAATCGTGCCATCGTATTCGCTCCTCGTCCCGTTGACGAATTAGTCGAGGTTAGGCGTGCGATGAGAAAGATTAGAAGCAACCTTGTCCGACTCATTTCTTCGAGTAGGTCAGCTTCAATTCTTGGCTTCACATAAAGTGCTCCTATAAGGAAAAATCTATCGCGTACGAATCTAGAAACTTGTGACTAAGACAGAGCCCCTCGCTTTTATGAGATAGGATTTCTCACACCTTACCAAAACAAGCTAATTTTCTTAAATTTTGTTGAATAATTTCAACTTTAAAGCATTTGTCAGTTTGAAATATTCAATTTCAAAACGAGAGGCGTCGGCATTAGCCATGCGTTATATCCGGTTGCTAGGAAACGACTCCTCCCCGCCCTAGCCGTCCAATTTATAATTTTTCAAAATTTGAATTGGTCTATACTAAAAATTAACATCTGTCGCTAGCCGCTGTCGCTTAATTAATTAACTTTTTTTAATTATACAATTAATTAGCCCCGCTAAGACAGTGGCCGGCTACACGGCGTGGGGGGGGGGGGGGGGGGGGGGGGAGGCTAGCTAGCCGGCTAGCTTAATGACGTCACGCGAGCCCGCGCGCGGCCAACCAATCAGAGCGAGGGGCGTGGCTTAGCGGTCACGTGACTCCGCCCATCAGCCAATCAGATGTAATAGAGGGCTTACATGATGAAATGGGGTATTAAGTTTGATATGAATCATACAACTGTCATCTTTTGTGAATCAGCGCGCCAAGTATAAGTCTTGTAGTAGTCGTGAGCTAGACCAGCTATACAGATAAGCAAGTTCGACAAACCTGCACCTTTGATGGTTTTAAGATTTATATATGTATAATTGGTGGGAGCATATGCTGATGATTGAAAAAGTAGGTGGTGTGTCCAGTCAAATATGTCATTTTTTTGTTAATCAGTATGCCGCGTTTAAGTGTTGTAGTAGTCGTGCGCTGGAACAGCTATACAGATAAGCATGCTGGAAAACGTTCACCTACGACTGTTTTACGATTCCTGTCTGTATGATTGGTGGGAGCATATGCTTATAATTGAAAAAGTAGATGCTGTGTCAAGTCAAATATGTCATTTTCTGTGAATCAGTGCGCCAAGTATAAGTCCTGTAGTGGTCGTGAGCTCGACCAGCTATACAGATGAGCAAGCTCGACAAACGTGCACCTATGATTGCCCGAAGATACATATCTGTATGATACAAGAGGCATATGCTGATGGTTGAAAAAGTAGGTGCTGTGTCAAGTGGAATATGTCATTTTTTGTTAATCAGTGCGCCAAGTATAAGTCCTGTAGTAGTCGTGAGCTGGACCAGCTATACAGATTAGTGAGCTCAGCCAACGTGCACTTCTGATTGTTTCGAGATATAGATATGCATGATTGGTGGGAGCATATGCTAATGATTGAAAAAGTAGGCGCTGTGTTGAGTCGAATATGTCATCTTTTTTGAATCAGCGCGCCAAGTATTAGTCATATAGTAGTCGTGAGCTGGACCAGCTATACAGATGGGCAAGCTCGACAAACGTGCACCTATGGTTGTTTCAAGATATATATATATGTATGATTGGTATGAGCATATGCTGATGATCGGAAGAGTAGCCGCAGTTTCGAGTCGAATACATCATCTTTTGTGAATCAGGGCGACAATTATAAGTCCTGTAGTAGTCGTAAGCTGGACCAGCTATACAGATGAGCAAGTTCGAGAAAACTGCATCAATAATTGTTTTTAGATATATATATGTATGATTGGTAGGAGCATATGCTGATGATTGAAAAAGTAGGCGCTGTGTCGACTCGAATATGTCATCTTTTGTGAATCATCGCGCCAAGTATAAGTCTTGTAGTAGTCGTGAGCTGGACCAGCTATACAGATAAGCAAGTTTGACAAACGTGCACCTTTGATTGTTTCAAGATTTTTATATGTATATTTGGTGGGAGCATATGCTAATGATTAAAAAAGTAGGTGGTGTCTCAAGTCGACTTTGTCATTTTTTTGTTAATCAGTATGCCGAGTTTGAGTGTCGTAGTGGTCGTGCGCTAAAACAGCTATACAGATAAGCATGCTGGAAAACGTTCACCTATGACTGTTTTACGATTCCCGTCTGTATAATTGGTTGGAGCATATGCTTATAGTCGAAAAAGTAGGTGCTGTGTCGAGTCAAATATGCCATTTTTTGTGAATCAGTGCGCGAAGTATAAGTCTTGTAGCAGACGTGAGCTGGGCTGGCTATACAGATGAGCAAGCTCAGCTAACGTGCACCTATGATTGCTTAAAGATACATATCTGTATGATACGTGAGGGCATATACTGATGATTAAAAAAGAAGGTGCTGTGTCGAGTAAAATATGTCATTTTTTGTGAATCAGTGCGCCAAGTATAAGTCCTGTAGTAGTCGTGAGCTGGACCAGCTATACAGATGAGCAAGTTCGACAAACGTGCACCTTTGATTGTTTCAAGATTCATATCTGTATGATTGGTTGGAGCATATGCTGATGATTGAGAAAGTAGGTGCTGTGTCAAGTCGAATATGTCATCTTTCATAAATCAATGCGCCAAGTATAAGTCCCGTAGCAGTTGTGTGCTGGACCAGCTATACAGATAAGCAAGCTCGACAAACGTGCACCTATGATTGTTTTAAGATATATATATGTATGATTGGTAGGAGCATATGCTAATGATTGAAAACGTGGGCGCGGTGTCAAGTCGAATATGTCATCTTTTGTGAATCAGTGCGCCAAGTATGAGTCCTGTAGTAGTTGTGCGCTGAAACAGCTATACAGACAAGCATGCTGGAAAAACGTTCACCTATGACTGTTTTTAGATTCATATCTGTATGATTGGTGGGAGCATATGCTAATGATTGGAAAAGTAGGTGCTGTGTCAAGTCAAATATGTCATTTTTTGTGAATCAGTGCGTGAAGTATAAGTCCTGTAGTAGTCGTGAGCTGGACCAGCTATACAGATGAGCAAGCTCGAAATACCTGCACCAATAATTGTTTTCAGATTTATATCTGTTTTTTCGGTAGGAGCATATGCTGATGACTGAAAAAGTAGGTGCTGTGTCAAGTCAAATATGTCATTTTTCTGTGAATCAGTGCGCTTAATTCAAGTCCTGTAGTAGTCGTGCGCTTGACAAGCTATACAGATAAGCAAGCCCGATTGGAAGTTGGAAGTTCTACCAGTTGCGCCACGGGGCCAGTTAAGAAGGAGAGGCGAGTGTGCATAGTGAAGACAGTTGACGATTAGAGAGTTAAGCTGCGTAACGAATTTCGGAATTGTGTCATTGTCTGAAGAGTTTCATGTCATCGAGTGCTGTAGAATTCAATTATTGAATATCTCATCATGACTTTGATTAATATATATCTATATATAACCCAACATCATTTCCCTTATTTCAGATCATGATGGCCGGCCGTAACCCATTCCTAAACGAAATGACGGAATTATTGGCTATAGTTCAAAGACCGGGAAGATTGAATCATTTTGATAAGATATCAATCACTAATATTATAGTCACAGCATTCATGATTCTAGTTATATTTTTACATATATATTTGAACAATATTAAACTCAACCGGAAATTTTTAATGCATCCGATTGCCTATGGATTGAGAAAGTCGATGACAGAAATGCAACCATGCAACGTGAAATTAAAAACTGCACACACGTCAATGGCGAAACTTATTTTTGCTCAAGTACTGAACGAAATGTTTACGAATTAGTTCAAGATGGGAAACCCTGTTACAAGTACACGCCCGACGGAATATTAATTTTATATGAAGCGTACACACGTTGTGTTCTGCAATTCGACCAGCCTCAAGTATTCTGGCCGTGTGATAAAACACTCCAGCTTTCTTACGACAACCCGAACCAATTACGCTACTTTCTGTCAGCCAACAATATCAAGCATGCCATCCTATTTGAAATTGACTCATACGCTCTGAAGCCAGTAAAGATAGTGTTGATTACTGATATGAATTTTTTTATTGCATCAAGTGAGACAGTTGCCAGCTTGTTTCGAGTAATGTTAAATGTGCTTAAGATCAACTAAAATAATTCGATTTGGTTTTATAAATATAAAATATTGTTAATATTACATGAAAAATATACAAACATACAGCTCTTGTCTAACGCGACCAATGTTTATCACAGGTGCTTGGATCTTCGCAGTTTGAGGCTGCATATTTGATGCAGCAGCTGCATACTGCATAGCGCCTTCCAGGTTTATGAGGCCGCCCACAACAGGTACAAGTTTCCACAATTGTGGGACATACCTGGGCGGTTAGGTCAACCGCAGCCGTCCATCCGCATTCGCATCGTCCTTGCGTGTCATGATATTCCGGAAGCCCATTGACCAATCGCATCACCCTGACCTTTTCCGAATTCATCACATGGTGGCAGTATCGAGAATGGCATGTAACCGAAACCACTTGCCCATTTCGATCCTTTTGCTCCCCAATCGAGGGAGAGCCGCACTTGCATACACGCATAAACTCGACGTGAGACATTTTCAACAATGACAACCCGAGATCAGTCAACCACTGAAACAACTCCAGGAACCTCCTTCCAGGAACAAATCTGGCGTCAGTTTAGGGACATGACCAAACACGTTTTCGTTGGCATCACGAAAAAAAAGAGTCATAGTGACGTGTTTCTATACAGCAGGCAAGTCTAAACATGTTTCAGGCAACGTACTGTAACATGTGTCATGATAGCGTGTCTAGACAGTCACGGTGTCTTATGACTGGAATTCAATCAGCTGACAAAGACGAGACTTCCTCAAGTATTTAAGCGACTGACTGATCTTAGTTCGTCAATGTTCAAATATGTCGTCCCGTCGTCTCACTGCCGCCGATCCAAATGCTTGGTACTGTTCTATTTGTGCGGAAATTTTAAGTTACTCAAATCGCTCTCGGTATGTTCTGGCAAGTCGAATGTATATTACAGTACTTTACACTGTCCGCTCTTTTTTAGACATATCAAAACACACCGAACATGTTCCGGATGTGGTGAAGTTGTCGGCCCGCGCCACGTTTGTCAGTCGTTAAAGAATCAGGCCCAGTTTCACCCGCTGTACATTGATAAAGAACTCGAGATGTACGTTCTGGGTATCTTACCAGAAGAATGGCCCGCCAAGCAGCAAGAGGCCACTAATCCAACGATCACTCCAGAGATGCAGGAGCCTCCACAATGGTCGTAGCTGGAGGAGAAAATGGAATCGATGTGGCTGGTACAAAAATTTTCCCAGTGTCTCACATTGACAATGCAAATCAAGTTCCATATTCTCCATCACTCCAGCCTCCATCGCAGGAGGAAATCAAGAAAACGGGGGACGTTTCTGTGATGCAGAACAGTGAGGCGCGCAGAAATTCAATTCTAGCGAAGGTGTATTGTGACATGTTGTATTCTCACTTATGCCTATGTTGCTGTAGAAAAGGAGGGTGCGTGAACTGTACTAAAAGTGTTTTAGATTTTTTCGAAGTCTCTGTCACTAAGCTCGGTCACGAGAAGGAGGTTACGCGTGATGATATGGTTCTGTATATGCTTATGAATGCTTCTTCGATTCCTGCTTTTTAGAATAAAATGAAAGAGTTGGATAATGTGTATAAAACTCCAAAGTCGAAAGGTGCATTTGGTGGTCAAGACAAACTTGCACGTGCTGTACCCAGTTTGAGTCGTAAACGTGCAGCTGAGTTCCTGACGACTCAAGAGTCGTATCAGCTGACTAAACCACCTCGTTTGAAATTTCCAACTAATCGAATTTATGTTCACAGTCTGAACGAGATCCACGAGGCTGATCTATCCGACTTTACAATTTACAAAGATGACAATAATGGATATAAATTTTTACTTTCCATTATTGATTTATTTTCAAAAGTACTAACAGTAATCCCGCTCAAGAATAAAAGTGAGGTTTAGACTCTAAATTCTTTCTGATGAGTTCAAATTATTGTTCCGTACTTTAGGCAGTGACGCGATGCATGAGGCATTTGTAAAAGCTCACAGTGATCCAAAGAGTAGACCCTTGTATCTCCATACAGATAAGGGGGTAAGTTTAAAATACCTTTTTCTTTTCATTCTTGTGCACACATGAACATTTTAGACTGAATTTTACAATTCAAAAATGAAGAAGCTCTATAAAACTTTGGGTATTCTCCGTCACTATTCTACTTATTCAGAAAAGAAGGCATCCACAGTAGAGAGGGTAAGAGTGTGAAGTTTGTTTCGACTTGTTCAGAAAACGCGTTGTCATAGGTTCAAAGAACATTCAAGTCAATGCTGATGCGCTATCTACTGGATCGAAAGACCAAACGATACATTGATGTGTTGCAACCTTTGGTTGAGTCATACAACCAGTCCTATCATCGAACGATCGGCATGGCTCCAGCCGACGTCACTGACGCCGACGCAGACGTCATTCGAGGAAGGATTTACCCAATGACGGACCCTGGCCCACGCGAACCGAAATTTGCAGTCGATGACTATGTCAGAATCTCGATGCAGAGACCCATCGTTGGTCATGAGGGTTACGATGTGCATTGGAGTTTTCAAGTTTATCAGATCCATAGTGTTCTGGCCTATCGAGACCAAATACAGTACCGCGTCAAGGATCACAGAGGACGCCTGCTTAAAGGTGATTTGAGTGGCTAATAATCTCATCTTTAAAATACAAGTGGCACTCTTTTCAGGTGCTTTTCACAAACCAGAATTGCAAAAGGTGCCAGCGCCGACAGAGTATAGAATTGAAAAAGTTATTCGTCAACGTAAAGGCAAGGACGGGATAAAGCAATATTTGGTTCGATTCCAAGGATACGACCCCGAAGACGACGCCTGGATATCTGAAGAAGATTTCACGACATGAATCCGTTTAACTTGCATCTTTGTAGTAGAGGGAGTAAGGAATATTTTCCAGATAATGTACCGAGTCATTTTACGAATATTTTATTAACTCCGCTGTCTGACATGTTGAATTTCAAGGTGGCCATTTCAGCCTGTCACCTGTTTTCCCCGATCCCGACTGACATACCCCCGTGTCACATAATTTGCGATATTGTAACCCCATCCCCCCATGATAATCGCAAGCTACCCATTATTGGTTTCTTGCCCAATTCAGATTTACGGACCCCCAGACCAGTTTTCTTCAATGTATGCAAGGATAATATCGAGTGTATTACGGTATCGATTACTGATGATGACGGTAAAGTGGTGCAGCAGTTGACGAGTGATTTCATCCTTGCACTGACTTTTAAACGTGTATAAAATCTCGCACTTTTCATTCTGCATTCTCATTGTTTGGTTGTCATGTTGGCTTCATGGAAAGTAAACTCGGTTCCCTGCATATAAGTTCACAGTCTCAGAACCCGGTGGAAAGACTTCATTTAATTCCAATGAAATATTTGGGTGGAAAAGTGTCAGTGAGAAAAAAGCGAGCCACCTCGACTACGACATCCACTGCTCAAAAGAAGGAAAAGAAGAATACCGAGGCACCGGCCAAGAAAGGAAAAGTAGTCTCGAAGCCTGGACGTGTGGCTGGAGAGAAACCAGCGCCAAGAAAGAATGGCAGAAAAAGAGGATCAACTCGAACTGCCAGTAAGCGTGGCAGATATTAATCCATTCGAGGGCAAGTATGTGGAAAAAGCACTGGCTGAAACGCGTTTAGACATTATACCATGCTCGGTTCCCCTTCCAAGTTCTGATGTGAACTCGAGTATAGATTTCCATATCCCCATTGTCGAAGGTTACTTGACCGATTTAAGTCCTACTCTACTCGAAGTGGGATTGAAAATAAGTTACGTGGAAGAAAATGTGGAAGATCGCACGATAAAAATAAATGACAAGGTAGGATTGGTCAATAATTTTTTGGCCAGTTAATTTTCGAGTGCACAAGTTCTGATCAATAATACACTGGTGGTTGCTCCGAACGGTGCCCTCCCATTTATCAGCTACAATTCGATCATATCCAATTATTCGTACGAAACTCGTAAGTCATTGCTGAAAAGTGCCGGATGGATGGATGATACAGCGGATGATATTGCCAAGGGTACAAACAATCCGAATGCCATTAAACGTATGGAACAATTCTTGCTCGGTATAACTGGTCGTCTGATGGGCATTTTGCCAGTGGATTTTTTCAAAATTAGAAAGTATATTATGCCCAACGCCGATATAATTTTAAAATTGCATAGGAATAGGCCAGAGTTTATAATTTTGTTTTCACAAGAGAAACCGCCAGCAAAGCAAAGGCAGTTTAGTATTAGCATTGAGAAGGCCTACTTGCACGTCAAGAGAATCAGACCTCACGATGGCACGATGACAGTGCTGCATCGTACACACTTGCGTACGCCGGCACAATACGACTATTTCGACACCCAAGTCAAGTCAATTCTATTGGCACCCAAGGTGTACAGCATAGATGCGGAGATCTATCAGGGCTTGTCACCGAGTCAAATGTTTATTGTGATGATAAAACAGCCAATGTCTGGAGCAGTCAAGGAGAACCCATTCTATTACATGCATAACAACCTCAAGTCGATTTCACTGGAGAAAAATGGTGTAGTTGTGGGAGAGAATTACCAGGCAGATTTTTCAAAAGGTGATGTTTCGCGTTTGTACATGTCCTACCTAAGATCGACTGGTTGTATTTTGGAACGTGCTGGTGTAAGTTTTCCCAATCAGACGGCTTACTGTAACGGATTCACATTTATTGGCTACAATTTGGAAAAGTGGGATAAATGCACCAGCTCGTTGCATTCGCCTCGCGAGCTGGCTACGTTTCGTCTTCGTATGGATTACAATACAGCAATCGAACGTGATTACACTGTTGTGGTTCTGGTGCTTTTGAAATTTAAACGTACTCTGCTGTTGTATCCTGACGGCAACGTGTCAGTTCAGTGATCTTATTCTATTGATGCTGTTTGCTGGATATAAATACTGTGTACATGATAAAATCTAAAATCCACTCGTGGTTATGGCGTTTAAACTGCAGCACCCGTCCACGTTTATTGTCGCTGGTGGTACAGGCACTCGAAAAACTAGATTCGTAAAGAAGCTTCTTGAAGAGAGTGATGAATTATTTTCCAAGCCGTTTACAAAGATTGAATGGTACTATGGAGTGTACCAAGGTGTTTTTTCCGAGATGTCGAAAGTTGAATTCAAAGAAGGTTTTCCTGACGTGACCAATTTAATCCCTGGTTCTTGCAAAGTGCTGGATGATTTACAAGCATCGCTAACCAAGGACACCTACAAACAGCTGGTGCGTATGTTTACTGTGGATTCGCATCATACTCCATTCACACTCATTTACATTATTCAAACTTTGTTCGATAATCGAGATGAAATGCGAACTATTGCTAGAAACTGCCAATATTTGACACTCATGCGTGGCCCGAGAATGGAGGGGACCGTGGAAACATTTGCCCAACAAGCATTCCGTCGGAAAAATGGTTTCCTGCTTGATGCTTACGAGAAAGCAACAGCCAGCAAACGATTTTCATATTTATTCATCAATATGCACCCAGCGAAAACTGACCCAAAATTTAAAGTGATGACAAGCATTCTTCCATCCGAATATTCCACGCATGTTTTTCTACCAGTGTAAAGAAGAAGATGAAAATCATCACATGAAGACTGTAAAGTGTAAATAAAAACATGGTGGCAGTGCAATCGCCTTTTAAAAATGTCCGAGTCTGTCGGCAAAGTTAAACGTGAGTTGCAAATACTCTCCCTGTCACTTCCGTCTGCCGCCAAAAGGCAATTGACCGACGCCAGTCCTACACTCATCACAGCCATTGCCGAATTTGCTCTGAACCTGGTCAATAATTCCGATATTGATATTACGCCTCAACAAAATCGACATTTGGCCAAGTTCAAAAGAGATATCGCTTTCTTGGCCAACGAAAAAATTTGTTGGAAACGGAAAACTCGCCTTATTCGAAAAAGTGGATTAAAATTTGTCCCAACTTTGATTCAAGCCATTCTCCCATATGTCGAAAGAGTACGTACTGATCTCAGTGTCCGAGTATCAACGCTTGAAAAATAATTTCCAAAAGTCCCATCCGGCACCCACCAGGAATCAACCTGAGTCAGAAACTGACAATGGCCAAGTCCAGATTGCAAGCGAAGAGGTGGAGAGTGATCAGAATTATGATGCGTATTTAGATCTTCTACCCAAGGCTTACGTCAATCGTGCCAGGGTCATTTTAAAAACCCTGAAGCCGACACTTACTGAACATGGGCGTGTTGTATATGCAGATTCCAGTGTCGGCAGTTACATTATCGATTTGCTAAAGTATGTAATTGCACCTTCCCATTTTCGTAAAAGGTACCCTATTGACGTTTCAAAATTCACTGACATGTTGCATAACGCTAATGTGCCTCAAAGTGTGTACTATGACGGAATGCCAGCGAATGAACCCACTACAACTTGGTTAACCTTTGAGAAGTAAAACACATACTTGGTTTGTAATGTGTACCTTGCTGCTCGTCTTTCACGTCACGTCAATCTCGTTGGAGCCAACAGCTCAATCATGATGTGCAGCTGCACATAATCTTGTGACCTTTGTTTGCTCAAATCATCCCATTGCACAAGAAACGTCTTATAAACTCGTGATTTCTTTTATCATCCACTGTGCTACGATTCCTGTGATCAGCCAAGGCGTTGTGATCCAGGCGACAGTCGCTGTTCTGTTAATAGCGCACTGAATGAAGTCCAATGAATGATTTTGTCTGAAATTAAATGTCGTTTTATCTCTTGAAAACTGTTTCACTGTAAGAAGATACCGTTGCTGCCACATCGCCGCTATGATGCTATTCAACGCTGCAATTTGTTCATTGAGACAAAACATTTGAGCCATCAGACATTTGATATCATTTTTCAAAGCGTTGATTTCAGTAGTCGTGTTTTCACAGGTGATCCCTGGTGGACTGATCGGCCCTCGGTCTCCTACTTTTCCATCTTCACCCTGTTTCAAGACATCACGCTCAACAGTAGTTTCATTCATTTGTAATTACAGAGACTTACTGACGGGCCCACAGGTCCGACCTGACCCTTCTCGCCACGTATACTGTCTCCCTGT
>JASANH010001642.1:0-26167 GCA_030248295.1 Mesodorylaimus sp. YZB2_4 | reverse complement strand
TCCATTCACCCAAAATGTACTTGTGAGCTTTTTTGCTCCATACAGGATGGGAAAGAACCAGCCGAACCACTGCTGTCGGAGTTATGACGTAAAATTCTCTTCCGTCTCTATCATAACACTATATAAAGCAAATGTATGTAGCCCATACACGGGTACTGTAGCAGAGACGAAAGGCTGAGCAGTCAAACCTGCAAGGACTGAAAGAATTTGTATCCAGGTAGCTCCATTCTCTTAATGGTTTCTAGCGGGGGTGCTGACGGCACGTTATGCCTTCGACACATACTGGCCAACAACGTCATTGCACCGTGCATATGCGCCTCACTCTAGAAAGCGCATTTTCAAAAGCAGAAATGGAACCCAATGCCTGCTGTACTGACCCAAATAGTTGATGTCCCAAAAAAGAGACAGTAGCATAGCGCTGACGTTGCACTGTCACATGGGAACCAAGCTTCGGAACTATTGCTTGTCGATGCCCCTGCCATAAAGTCAGCTAATGCTTGAAACTGCTCTGGCGTTGGATCTGATTGTGAACTTGGGACTGCGACAGCGTGCGCGGATGTAAGAAAACCCTTGTGGTCTTGATCGCTCGCAACCTGCCCATCGTTCTGATAATGACTTTGTTCAGGGATATGCCGAATCTGGTCGGCTCGTTCGGGGATAGGTCGGGGAGGGTCAGCGGCCCAAGCCGCATCGACTACCATACTGTATTTGTCAGTTCATCTTCACGCGCCACATCAGCCTGCAAGCAACGAGCCCACTTCATTTAGTGCTACACCTACCACACACACTTATCTTCTACCTTCTGGCTGCTCTGAATTTTGGTTTTCTCCAGTATCCTGCAGAAGATGCTTTGTGCTGGCCATGTGACGCGTGAAATGTTAATTTCGATCAGTGCCGTAACTGCAGGCGCTGCAGAAATACTGGGTTTCCGGATCACAGTTTTCCCCCAGTAGTTTCTGCAATGAGAGGATTCAGAGAGAGTAGTGTTATATTACATCCAGGATACCTTTGCATCCCGAGCCGTTCTCGAACTACTTGAATTCGCCTGCATCTTGCCCGGGCCAAAACTAAAGCAGTGCAAAATAAATGCTAAAAACGTAATAGAGCTAATCACGGAGTGATACTGTATCAAGTGGTTTTTAAACCGCATGAAAGCACAGCAGCGTGATGCCAGCAGGCTCCCAAGTGTACTTTCCTTCCCTAGTTCTACTGTACGTACATATCCTTTCAGCTTACACATTTAGATATTTCTACGGTTTTTATCATCCTGAACCTTTTTAGCATCACGGCTCATCATAGCAGTAACCCAGCGCTCGCTGCGCATGTTTATCCCACCACCATCGACATTCTCTCTCCAGGTCCCCCAGAAGACTGATTTTTTCTTGCTGTTACGCGGAGGCAGTAACTTGTCGATATCTTCAGGCCCAGCTTTGCTGATCAGATACCTCTGCAAAAAATCATACTTTGCACAGTAAGGACTAAATGTTTCAGTTAGAGTCTTTTTTACATACCAGGCTTGCTGCAATGCGTGTGTAATCATTTTGGCAAGATATCCGGTCATCCAAATTATGCAAAGCTGAGGAGAAGATAAATTTTCCATACGCTTCGGCGTCCATGCTAAACATTCGGTTAGTGCGATGAAGATATCGCAGCTACAAGACCAAAGCATCTTGTCACAAAACAGACTTTTAGCTCACGCCACACTACCTTCTTCATAGTAACTTTCCGATATTCATTAAATAATTTCACGACGAA
The DNA here is from genome assembly GCA_030248295.1 of Mesodorylaimus sp. YZB2_4. Lineage (NCBI taxonomy): Eukaryota > Metazoa > Nematoda > Enoplea > Dorylaimida > Dorylaimidae > Mesodorylaimus > Mesodorylaimus sp. YZB2_4. The sequence continues at coordinate 24,412 of JASANH010001642.1, read as the reverse complement.
TTTCGTCGTTTGCAATTTCATGCTAGCGGAAATAGAGCCCTCTGACTGCTTAATTATATCAATTACCTTTGTCTGAAATGGCAACTGTGGTCAATATGTTTCTTATACGCGACAGAAACCACGAACTATTACCTCCACATCAAAAGGAAATTTCAAATCAAAGGGAAATTCTAAAAAGCCCATTTTCATCGCTTGCTGTATTTCATACTACAAGTCACTATCTGAGTTAATCCCTCATTGCCTTCATGCAATTTCAGCCATGCGGTCGAAGCAAATTACCTCAGGAGGACACACTGATTTTAAGAAGGACTTACGATGCATGACAGCTCCGTGATCTGCTTTTCAGTTTGTAGCAACGACGCAAGAATGCTAAATTACTTCTCCAGATGTCTACTTTCTTCCTCAACTTTATTTATAAGGGATTAATTTTCGTGTCCACTGCAGTTTTGATGGACACCATTGCATCTGAAGGGTATTGCTTTTAGAATACAGTACATGCGAATGACAGTTACAAATACAGCGCAGGAGGTACCTGCAATGTCACTGTCATCGCCATAAACACCAAAATCCGGACTCTGACTGAAATACATTGTGACCCTGGAATGCAGAGAACATAGCACACAGTCAAGAGAACATAACTTCAGGACAAATTTCCAGATGGCTTCACTTCATTAACAGTGATTTTAGATACATACTGTATGATTGGACAGTGGAAGCGTGGTGGCTAAGACGAGAATGCATCTTCACAAAGTGTGACCCTGAGCATGCGGAAATAAATGCCTGCCAAGCAGTGACAGGTCCCGCAGCGTCGGGCTTTGCAGAGACAAGTCTAGCATCCTTAAGTACTTCGTCGTCGTCGTCGTCGTCTTCCGTCGTCATCTCTGGAACAGCAAAACGTGCATTTTGGATCTCAAGAACGGCTAAGCCATTTCCAACAAAATTTTGCACGATTATTGGCCATGGCAAACAAAGCTCATCCCCAAAATTTTGTGCCCTTTTGTTGATTTCTTGTCGAGTTATTGACGGGCAAAGTTGCCCGCTTAACATTGCACGTCTGTGTGGCTGGGCTAAACAGGCAGCTACCGTGCCTGTTGATAGGTCGCATTTGGCCGGAAATGTCGACATGTCTTCTTCAAAAAAAGACTACAGACAAGTGACATCAAAGCTTTAATCCACAACTCTCAACAGACTGAAATAATCTATTCACTGGATATGTTACCTGGCTATTGTCTTAGAGTTGGAACTGCACGGACCTGTGTTACTGCAACCTTTTAAAAACTAGGGCCCTCAATATTATGCTCATTATCATGTCATGATTAGTTTATGTTAACAATCAAACTTAACATTCTTGACTCAAGCATTATTGACCAGCCTTTAGGCTTCATACATTCATCTCAACTATCAATTATTTGCCACGTTGACCTGGGCCAGTTAAAACTGATTTCATCACACTTAAAGCGAAAACTAGGCTAGTTGAGACCAGCACTATGCGAAAGCTTTTCTCACGGCCTTGTGCACTGGCTGTGCCCAATCACACTTGCATCGCATTCTAAGCGCCTCCTTTGACAAACCCCGTCCTGCTCATCGCACCCTGCACCTCGGGTATTCCTGAATAATTGCGCTGGATGTGGCAATCCTGCGTGACCACAGTCCTGGCTTCAATAAACTGCACATATGTATGTGCATTTCCTTCTTTCGTTATTGGCAATTACGTTTTTTCGGCTGACCGTGTATTACTGCGCAATTTCGACTATAGATAGTCTTGATAGATCACAACGCCAATCGGGAGCTGTGTGAGAGTAGAAGATCCAGCTATATGTTCAATCGACAGGGTAACATCACTGCTGGTGCCTTTTGGCATTGATTTTGACCAGTTATTGACCCAAATTGCTGCAGGGTCCTCAGAAGGGGGTCCACTCGGGTGGAATTATCATTTTTTTGTACTTTTAGACCCTATAAAAACCGTCTGGAGAGGCCAAGGGCAACTTTCTATAGCTCAATCGAGTCAGGATAGTGCGGGAACAATTTGCGACTGAGAAAAGCCTCTTATTACAACAGTATGATGTTTTCGATTTCTGAAGGCGGTCTGTTTGGGCATGAAAGACCAAAATATTATAATAATGTTAGCTGCTCGTGAGAAACCCTAGAACATTGTTAGCTTACAGACGATGGAGGAATAGCGAGACTGAACGTAGATTAGCTGCTGACAGCGAAGTGAGCGTGGATTACGCTGACCCGAGAGTGAGATAACATTTTGAAATGGCGGCAAATTCAAAATACAGCAAACAACGATCAGCACTCTCAAGACAGATGAGTGATATGAAATAGCGTAAGAACGCGTGTTAACGACTGATCACTGGATCATGAATCGATCATAAGGCCGCGGGCAGATCACCTGATGGACGATTGACCATTCGATCGCCAACTGACCACCCGATCAATGACCTATCACCCTAACGATGGCCGATCACCCAATCACACTGTCGATGATTGATCACCTATCGATGAGTGATTGTTCGACCACTAGCCGGTCACCGACTACGAAGCGATCTCTCAACTGATGACTGATCATTCGACCGATGATCGATCACCGTATCGATGACTGATCATTCGACCACTAACTGACCACCAAATCGATGGAATGATTATAGGATCGCTAACCAATCACCCGATCGATGACCGGTCTTCTAATCCGTGGTCGATCACCTGATGGATGACCGATCACCTGATGGATGACCGATCACCTGATAAATGACCGATTATCCAATCTCGCGATCGATGACGGATCACCCAATCTCCCGATCGATGGCCGATTAGCGGGATCATTTAGAAGGAAGTTTCTTGTTTCTTAAAAAATATTGATTTTATGAGAGGAAAAGGAATTGGGCGGGAAAATTTTTATGCTCCAGTCGTGGACTAGACCGATACAACAAAATCGATTCCCTAGGGAAACTAGAAGTCTTTAGTTCCTAGGGAAACGCCGAAGTGGGCTTTAGGGCCTAGTCCTGGAGAACTCTTAGTTTTCGGAACGTGGGGAGTTGCGAGCTATGTCGGCTAGCATGCATCAAACCTTGCGAAATACGAAACGATTTGACAATTTGAGCATCGCTGAGTTCGTGCAGACGGTTAGTAATGGAAATAGGCAGTTAGAGCATTGTTTGATCACCGTTTTCCGAAACATGAGGGGCAGTCCGGAGTGTTGGAAGCAGGTCAAGATGAAAGTCTTGTGCATGATTCGTGAGCTCGGGCCTCCTACCTGGTTTCATACGTTGAGTGCAGTGGAGTTTGACTGGGAGGATATGTCGCAGGTGCTAAGGGTAATGAATTCGGATTTGCCTAATATCGACACTGTGCGTACTTCTACCCTGACCGCCATTGATCCGGTAATGACGGAAGATCATTTTCATCATCGTTTCGTTTTTTTTTTTCAATGAGGCCATTCTAAGCAAGGAGTCTCCTCCCTTGGGTTTGGTATTGGACTATTTTTGGCGGGTGGAGTACCAGTGCAGGGGACATATTCATTACCACACGTTGCTGTGGGTGAAGAATGCTCCGCGTGCTGGAGTTGATTCTGAAGAAGTTGTAAAGAACTTCATAAATAAGCATGTCACATGTCGTTTGCCACATGCTCAAAAAGAGCCAATTTTGCACAAATTGGTGGAAAGCTATCAGATGCATCGCTGCAATTCTTACTGCCTAAAAACTATAAAGCTCTCAAAAAGGCGTGGACATAATAATCGAGGGGATTTGGATGACTATGGAGTACCTGAAACTTCGGGTTTTTTTCAATAAATGTCGTTTTGGTTTTCCACGCCCTGCTCGGGACGATTTGCATTTTCGAGATCCACTTCAAGTTTTGGGAAAGCGTCGACGAGGGAAATTTGAAAAACGATTTTATGATTTACCACGCTTGGAAAGTGAGCGTAGGGTGAATGATTACAATGAAATCATTCTTTTGGGATGGCGAGCTAATACCGATGTGTCATTTGTTGGTGAGTCAACAACAGCCTTGGCAAATTACACGTGTGGGTATGTTACCAAAGGAGAGAAAGGAGCTACCGAGCTCTGTGAAAGCATTGATAAGAACGAATTCGTTTCTAAACAGCTTTATGCTTATGGTTTTACCAAGGTGCGAAACCGCAAGTGTGGAATCATCGAAGCTGTTGACAGGCTGCGCGGTCAGCCTTTATACGGCAAGTCGAGAGAAACGGTATACATCAATGCGCGTGCGCCTTCTTCCCGCACAGTGTGTATGAAATCGTGGTCGAAACTGAACCAAATGCAGGCGGAAAATCCGACATCAAAAGAAAAATACGAGCCGAATTGGATCGATGACCATTATCTGAATAGGCCTGAGATGCTGGAAGAATTATGCCTGTACGACTTTAGGATGTATGAGAAAGGTTAATACGCCCAAGGTAAATCAGTGGAATGCTGTTCGGGCAACTGTAATGTATCGCCTTGATTTCGAAAAGGTACATGCAAAATTCTAGCACAGTCTGAATCTGAGTATCTGACAACCTGCAGCTATTATAGTTTTTGCAAAATACAAATCTTCGAGGAACATTGATTCAATCGGCAGGCAAGCGGCTAGTTGGGAATATTCGAACGGATCCCTACTGGGGCAATGGTAATATATACTTACAATAATATACATGGTCAAAATTATTTATACAGTGTTATGCATGGGTATGAATCTGCATGATTACAGATAGGATGGCACGTATTTATTTATTTATAATCACAGATATTTGGGTAATAATACTTGTCAAAGCTTTGTCCTGCATGCCTTTGCGAAAGAACAAATCCCTGATCATGAACGAAGCATTGGATAACATATTCTATGGATAATTCTAAAATCACCGCTTGTAGGGCCTAACGGAAAAGGAGAAAACGTTGCTGGTCACATCTTGGAATCGATACGTGATCGCTTAGTCTCAGGCAAGAAGCTATTCCCGAAAGTACTCCTTGTTATGGATTTCATGCTCAGGAATATTTTGGGTTGCTGGTGCGACAGTAATTGCTGTACCGAAAGGCGATTCAGAATTTATATCGGTTGTTGCCTCTGTGATACTAGGTCCTGGGACGCAACTGGTTTTAGTCGTAACTGGTACGAATGACCTCGTTAGACGCGATCTGTCCCTCGGCCCAACCAACCTAGTAAAAGCTGAATCTTTTTCGAAATTATTGCTATGCGAGCCATAAATTGCCTATAACTTTTGGATTGCCAAAAAGTTGACCAGCTGGGCTTCCTGGTACGCTGCGAATCACAGTTCCCAGAAGGTAGTGTTGGCGACTATCGTTCCAAGAAAATCTGCACCTTCAAATTTACAGAGGTTTGTCGAGTAACTTCGGAATGACAATTCTATTTCACACCCTTTTACTTTTGCTTTAGTCGATTACTCGAATATCGCGACCTATTAGTGAAGTGCAAGAGAGAGAAGGCACCAGAAAATGTGTTCGTTTTTGACACCGCTCAGGTCATCGGGCACGGTCATCTGAAGCCGCAAGAGGGACTACATTTCACAGCGGAGGGCCGCTTTGCTTTTTCTGTAGCCATCGAACGCATCGTTAATGCGTTGATTGAGCCGCAACCAGATAACGTGCTATCATTTTTGGTCTAGCTGTGAGAATAAGAAAACTTGACCTGGTTTCGTGCTCTTATGGTAACTGTATTTGATAGCTGTATGTAATGTGAACTTGATAATGTCAGGGAGCAACTGTCAAGTTTTTTTAAAAACCGGGTAAAATGATTTAAGAGCGTGAGAGATCGTATACTCTATAATGGTTCATAGCACATAGCTCGCTCAGATACTTTGGCCACTCTAGTGCTTGGCGTTGACTTGGTCGGTCACTGAAGTACAGTTTAGCTTCATAGTCACCCCGATCCTTGGTTGGCGCTTGGGCTAACTTTATAGCCGATTTGGTTCAATAACGATTTTGGTATAAAGTATGTGTACTTTATATTGTAGACCCTACAACCCATAACAATAGCACTTTGCGATTTTTGTTGCAGAATTACATACATCGCTTTTAGTACCAGTGGCCTATGACCAACTGATGTTTCCTGCATTTGGGACTGAAAAACGGATGAAATTAGCAAAAAATTGATGAAATGAAACTGGAACAGGTAGTACATGTGGTTCGCTACACACAACGACTTGGCTGGTCTCAGCCTGCCCACAAAAAAGTCGAACAAGAAAAGTCCTGCCTGACTACTGGCTGGTCACATGTACTCGGGGTTTTTTTAGTTTGACAGATATAAGTTCCTCGAACTATTATCAATGTTGACAGTGACTCGTAACTCGTATTTCACGCTACTGCTTATAACTCACGGGTGGGACCCATCAACGCTCAAGTTTTACAGACAAGAGAGAAAAGTCGTATGCGAAATAACGCAATAACAAGAAAACTTGGTGTTAGAGTTCGGTTTTCCCTGGTGAGTGCACGATTGTCATGTTCACGGATCTTGAAAGTGATTTAGAATATCGGCTACGTATCTATGAACATTGTGGTTTGCGAAGCACACCCTGCCACGCGGCTGACGGGGAACGCGCATTCGAGGGTGAGCGACCACATCACGTATGAAAATTGTAATTCTCCGCCGGCAGGCCATGGTCTCCCCTGGCTGTGACGTCAACCCCTCGGTTTGATGTTACCAGGTCAGGCGTAGTCGTGAGACTTGCCCACCTTTAGTCGGAGTATTTGTCCTGCTGACTTCCGTCGGCCGCACTCTCCTACGCCTGCCGGTATGGTTTCAAACTGACTAATTACCGAAGCCTGGCGGGTGCAGAGGAGAATGTGACCGACCGAAGTCATCGAGACTGGATCTCCGATGAAGCAGGCAAGTAATGCGATTACATAGACAAGAGAGATCACTTGCTCTCCCCTACTCGCCATGGCCAACTGCGCTGGGGTTACAGCTAGCAGAATGTGTCAAAAGTCCACCTGGTGTGCGCATGTACGTCCCAGATCTCTCGTTTTGGCTGTTACGTACAATTTATTCTTCGCCTCTCATTTTGCCCTCTTGAAAGAACTGAAAATGTCAAACAATAAGCTTTCGGAAGAAGGCAAGCTCATCATTTTGAGGATGATCGCTGAAAATAAGGAAGTGTTGCTTGGCAAGCAAACGGATCGGAATACTGGGGAAGTACGACCGAAGGATGAAAAAATCTCGTCGCGAATTGCGTCAAATATTACGCATTCGATGCTTTAAACGGCCGTGGGTATAAGCATATACAGGATAGTCTGCGGCCGGGCTGGCGAAAAGATGCTCGGGATAAACGCGACAATAAAAGTCGAACTGAAGCTAAAGAGGGTACAGAAGCTTGTTTTTCCAAAAGTAAGGTTTTTTATAACATTCTCTGAGACGGCAGTTGTTGGACTGAACTTAAATCGGGTTATTTTCCCCAAGGTGTGCAGTAAAATATCGCAGTACGTGTACTATTTCAGGTAGAGTCCGCTGTATTAGATATAATTGGTCGAGATTCAGCTGCTGTAGCGAGATTGAGAAACAGCCCAAAATCAAGACGAATTTAATCGCATAAATTTCCTGACTCAGAAGAGTAATTATCAGGGAAGCGTCACTTGCAGCTCTTTGCTGTCTCAAACTACCGCACAATCATCAAAATGTACGACGTCTCGCAAGAAAAATATGCATGCATACTCTACGCATACATGCACAGAGTAGGTACACATACTTACGCATAGAAGCACGGCACCTTCAGGCTTCAACAATTCTCATTAGAAAATATGAATAGATTCTAGATCTTCTGCTAATGTAGGAGGGGATGATCCCTTTCCGTTTAGTGACAAATATTCACTCAGCGGAAACCTTCTACAAGTAGAAATGCGGCAACTGTTTTCTTGGAATCTATAAAGAAATCAAAGAATATTGGCTGGTCTAGTAAAGGAGAGATTATACTGGATAGAAAACTTGTTCCAAATTCCAACCTTGTCGACTTGGTACATAATTTCCGTCAAGCTAGAAAACGAGCTCCTGTCGAGGGAGCAATCGAATTGGCTGCGACCCTGAAAAATCAGAATGTACCCAGAGAGTGCATTAGGAACGAGGAGCGGTGACGTCTAATAGATAAAACCCATAGTAAAACACCTGCAACACCTGTTTATTCAGGAAGGTCAAAAATGGTTTATTCGAAACCCTATCATTCTGGGTGGCATTGATGACCAGTGGCAAGTGGATTTGGCCGACTTGTACAGTACATTCTGAAACGGTACAATGATAATTTCAAGTACTTGCCGCAGTGCATTGACGTATTCTCGAGATACGCCTGGTCTATTCCCATGAAAAGCAAGACCTGTGCGGAAACAGCTCTCGCTTTTGAAAAGATTTTAAAATTTAGTGATGGTCGCAAGCCAATGGTCGTGAGCAGCGATGCCGAGAAAGAGTTTCTCGGCGAAGAGTTCCAGCAATTAGAAGAATGGAAATCATCATTTTGTGTCATCGAGTGATAGCAAATGCCCCAACGTGGAGAGATGGAATTGGACGCTAAAGTCTAGAATGTGGCGATATTTCACTCATAATAATACTTTTTCTTTTGTTGGAAAGCCATTGGAACAGCTTGTTCACGCGTATAACCATTCTTATCATCGAGTTATTAAGTGCAGGCCAGTCGATGTAGCTGAAGAACCTGAGCCCCTCATACGGAAACGTCTGAGAAAGTGGGGAGAAAGGAAATTTGAGGGGGAAATTTGCGCCTGAGCAAATCTAAGGGAACGTTTGAGAAAGGTTATCTCTCGACTTACACGCGTGAAATTTTTGAAATTACATATCGGATGGTGAATCCTCTCCCAGTGTACAAAGTCAAAGATGCTAACGGGGAACCAGTGAAAGGTGAGAAAAGTCAGAACTTCCAAAGCGGTACAATAACTTCAAATTTTCTTAGGTATATTTTATGAGCAGCAGCTTCAAAAGGCGTATGAACCTGCGATGAAAAAAATTGACAAAATTTTGAGAAGGCGAAAACTGCGTGATGGCTCAAGACAAGCATTTGTGCGTTGGCTAGGTTATGGGCCGCTATTTGATCAATGGGTGAATGAGTCCGACGTGGAAAACGTATAAAAGCTGGTGCTTGAAATATTTACATCAGTCTTGTGATGGAAAACGTAGAGACTGGTAGTGACAGTGGCAGGACTTCCTGGCGTTGTTTGGGACAGAGCATTCCCAAGCAGGAAGTGGTTTATTTTTGCCAAATGATTTTGATTTACATCGTGGTCATACATATTGTGTATCATAAATTTGACTTTGCAGCGAGACGAAGGAAAATTTTGACAGCCTTGCTAAGTTCCCGCTTGGGCTACTTGCTTCCGAATACATCCTTTAAACCGACTGCAAAATGAGCGACGACTTTTATTTGACTATACCTAGCAACACAGGAGACAACAAAGACGCTGCTAGCTTCCGTGTCACTCTACCTCGACGAACTCAACTCGTTGGAGAATGGGAAGTGGTACTGACAGAAATAATTTATCCGCATTCTTGGTACAATGTCAGAGCCCCTGATAATATTTTTTATCTCATGCTAAAAAGCGACCAAGATGGAATTGCACCGATTCAACAATCCCATATCACTTTAAAATGCTCTATCCCTGAAGGTTATCATAATAATGTATCTGATTTGTTCAAGATTATGGAAGCAAGTCTGGCGGGCACTGCCGTAGATATTCAGTTATCCAAAACTCTTGCATACATGCTTGGTTACGATGTCGACACTTTTGCAGACATTTCTGATGATCCCGGCCTTGCTCCACATCCCCCTAATATGCGATCTGGTGTGGTTAGCTCGTACTGTACGTGTATTCGGACTTGGTCGAGCACACTATAGTGGGCAACACGGTGGCTCCATTGTTGCGTACTGTCGCTGTGCAGAGCGATTTTGGAGACATTGTGGACAAAATTTTTCAAGTGCCCAACTATGTGCCTGTCTTAAAGAAGGACTCCGATACGTTCGAAATCGAAATCAAGACTGATCAGAACCGCCTCTTGGACATACAGTTCGGAAAGACTATTGTCAAACTATATTTAGTCGTCGACGGTCTGGAATTTATCTATAAATATGTTTTCGCCGCCAAGTATTTTTTGCTCTTGCATTTTGTTTCCGTGTTGAGTAGCGGTACATGATGAATTATGACAGTCCTGCCTTCTGAATGTTTTATTATCGTCTGCAAGCTGTACTGAGCGGCCATTGTTTGGATGGATTTCGAGGGTCTCCTTATCAGCGCGGCGCTGGCTTGGGTAGTTGGTTTAAATCCCTTTTTTAGTATGGCTGTGCCCGTTCTGAAACAAGCTGCTCAACCCCCGCCAAACGAGTTGGTGAGCAGGCACTGTCAGATATGGGCCACGTAGCTGCTGACGTTAACAATGGACGGGATTTCAAAGAGGCCTTGCTTGCAAGAGGAAAAGAAGCCGCTTCAAATGTACTGAACGAGACAGTGGGAAAAGGGTTTCAAAAGGGAAGCGGACTGGGTGTCAGAGCAACCAAGACTACTGTACGATTGCCTATAAAAGGAAAGCAAAATCAAAAGGTGGCAGTGTGAGAAAACGTCATCGTCTCGTTAAGTCGGATATCTTTAGCGTGTAAACCATGAAACGTTTTATCGACCCTCATTCAGCTGTTAGTATAAAGAGCGAGCTAGACTTATTTTCGATCCCTCCCAATCAAGTTGCACTTGAACGGTCGTTTTGGGGTCTAATTCAGAGCTCAAATCCAATCACCAACGAAGGTTCTTATAAATTTCGTATCAAAGCGGACTCGAATTTTCTGCATTTGTGTGAGCATTACATATTAATTTTCAATTGCGCATCTGACGGTACCGTCGTCGGAGCCAATGATGCAAGGGTCGCTCCAATCAATCTTATTGGAAAAACCTTTTTCAAGCAGGCTGAATCATATTTGAAGTCCAAGCTTGTGTATGATAGCGGTGACTATTATTATCATTTGCGTGCATATTTGGAGACTGAACTGAATTATGGATCTGATGCGAAACTGTCTTTTCTTACGTCTGCTCTTTACACAAAAAAAGCTAGAGCTAGTGCTACTGTGAACTCTGAAAATAATACTGGTTCCGACGAGCGGGCTACTCTGTTTGCAAGTAGTCGATGGGTTGAAGTCATGGCACCGCTGCATATCGATTTAATGAGCCAAGACCGCCTGTTACTCCATCATACCGATGTTCGTTTCGAACTGCATAGAAATCCGGACCCCTTGCTGCTATAATTTTTGGAGCTAACCCGCCACAGTACAAGCTGGAAGTGCGTGAAATTAAAATGTTTGTTGAAAAAGTGGAAGTGTTAGAAAGTATACAGCTGGCCTTGAAATCGACAATATCACAATATGAAGCCAAGTATCCGCTGCGGCAAGCTATAGTTACCAGCTTGCATGTTACGCAGCAGTGACGGGTGACCCCCACAGACAGCATTTTTCAGGGTCAGATACCTTGTCGTATGATTGTATGCTGCTGCGCTCAGGACGCCTACCATGGTGTGATAAACAAGAGCCGAGAGTAGTAATAATAATAATAAACAAGAGTAGTAATAGAGGGGGGTGACCAGCGAGTACTTTTGTGTGGCACTGTGTTGAAGCATAGGCAGTGTAAAGAAGCGCGCGAAGCGCGCTTACTGTCACGCTGAAGCCACCTACAGTAGGCCTGGAGCAGGTACAGTAATCCTAAAATCGTCAAAGGACAGAGACATGTCTGTTGAACTTTTTTAATCGGCGAAGGACTGACGAGCTGATTTTTTTTTCTCCAAACTAAAAATGTGACTGGCGAAGCTTAAAATATTATTTCTGTTTCCTTTTCTTTGTTGAAGGTTACATAAAACTTTTGTTTATTTATATTTTTTAATATTTGTAACATTAATTTATTTATTCGTTACATTTGTTGTGCATTGCTTGGATGATCTTGTGGCATTCTGTTGATTCTTTTTGATTTTTTCAATTATGCATTCGTTAAAAGTTTTAAAAACTTTTTTGGCCAGTGCAATGTTTGTACAATCTCATGACATCCTGTTTATTTATTTACTGAAAAGCTTCACAAACTGAGTGTGAAGTTTTGAAATCATATCACTGACCACAGAGTGCAACCATAAAGTGTGAAGTGCTGTGTAAAGAGTTGTGTGTCTTGATGATACTGCATCCGACAGTATGCATGCTCCATGCGATCCCGTGCGGCGTGGTGCAGCATGCGGTCTACGCGACTGGGTTCTAAACTATAAAATCGTCAGGGGACTGACGAGAGGATTTTAGGGGCAATTGTATGGTGACACTATGTTAAAGTATAGGTGGGATCCAAGTGTGAAGAGCGGTATGTCTTAATTACTGCATACTACAGTAACCTGACAGTATGCGTGAGGCAGGCGATCATACAGTTTGGGATTAACATGCGATCTTACGCGACCAGGATCCAAACCATGAAGCTTTGTTAAGTGTAAAGTGCTGCCAATAGGATGTCCTACAGTAAGCGTGCAGATATCGATCCGTTGCAGTATATTTAGGGTTGGATATTACTGTATCTTACAGTACCCTATGTACGCGCGCGCAGCAGGCGATCCATTGCAGGATTATTTGTATGATAGACGTGTTCAAGCTCAGTCAAGGTCCTGAGCACGCGATCTAATGTCAGCAAAGAATATAATGCGAACTAAATGTGTTTTTTATCGTGTGCAGTTCTGTGCCAATCCATACATACTTGGGGCAAGCAATAAGTTTACGTCACATTTTGGTTATAATCATACAAAACATTCTATCATTCAGTGTCCATATCTTCAGACTCTTCAACTAAGCCCAGCCTCTTGCCCAAGTCGCAGAACATATCTGCAAAAGCGTCACTGTCAAACTTGATCTTCAAAGGTAGCACATCAGAACTAGCTGGATTGAAACACAATAAAACCATGTCTTGCATTTTGTAAACAGCCATGATTGATTGACATCTATACCAAATATGACAGTCTTTTCTTAACTGCACTTCTCCAGTCTTATCTCTTTCCAAAAAGTAGTCTCCCCTTTCATCCACCAATTCGTTGACTGTCTTGGGTCTGGCTTTGGGATGCTGATGGATGAATTTGACAAGAATTGGCCACTGCTTTTCACCTTCAACGGCCATGGCGTGAGGCTGGGATTGCAACAACATTGATGATTTCATGGCAGAAGATTACATGGCTTCAAAGTTATTCTTTTTCTGCAAGAGAATCGCAGCCGTCGCACATACAATGACAAAGCGTCTTGAATGGACATTTCACTCTGCTCAACGACCACTTGGCAACACATCAGAACAGAGCAGTGACTCATTCCCGTTGGGCGCTTCTTAAATAGCAATAAAGTACCCCTCAAAGGAACCCCCTTCTAAAAAGTACCCCTCAAAAGAACCCCCCTTTTCAAGATCTATAAATTGAACTGAATTCATGTCGTAATCATTGTTTCTCGTGATTAGCGTTCTGGAAATTGGCTTGTCTGGAAGTTTTGTTTACATTATTGATTAGCTCTTCTAGTAAAGATCAAGATGACTAAAAGAAAAGGCGCCTTTGCTCTCGCTCATCTAGGTGAAGTCGCCTGTTTCAACTATTTGGTGCAAAAGTATCCTTGCGCTGATTGCAACAAGCTATTCCATTGCAAAGACAAGTTGAAAATACATCAGTCTGATCACTGTAGTGCCGGTCAGCCTGAGTATCAATATCCTGGCGGCTGTTATGAAGCTGCAACCACAGTTTTTGATGAGCTGTTGGAATTCGGTATCGTGGTAGATAAAGAGAAGCAGTTCTGCCCATCATTTGCTACCTGGGATTGTGAAGCCATCCTGGAGCGGTTGCAAACAAATATAAAAAGAATCGAAATAGATGAAGACATGGAGGGAAGGCTTAATGACCAGAATATGGAGGTCGAATATATTGACGAAGGTGTTCCTAACTTCCTAACGATCTGAACTACAATCTTGAGAAAGCCAAATTCAATGGAGAGTTTAACAAAATCGCAGAACTTTACGATCAAACAAATCAAATGATTGCTGCTGCAGCTGGTGCAAATTTTTTCAGAGAAAAGGTTGCATTGAAAAAATTGGTGGAATTATATAGGAAACTTGATCGCTGCTGTAGACAACTGACCATCGTCACCTACAACGGAGGAAAATATGATCTCAATTTGGTCAAAAAGCTGCTTTTTCCAGAAATGGTCAAGAGAGTCAGGCAGGCCAGAAATAAAAAAAGAGAAACTGGAGATTATACAAAATTGGTTCCAGAAGAATGCCAGTGGCCAACTCCTATCAAGAAAGGTGGTTCCATTCTGTGTTTGTCAACCAGAGAACTGAGATTTTTGGATGCCATGATGTATATGGCCGCTGGCACCAACTTGGACAAGTTTATCAAAGCTTTTAATCCAAATGGACCTCAAAAAGGCTGCTATCCATACGAGTTGATCAGATGCTATCAAGATTTGGAAAAAATTACTGAATTCCCACCTAGATCAGCCTTTTACTCAACTCTGAAAAATGGAACCATATCTGAAGAAGAATATGAGGGTGGAAGAAAAATTTGGGATGAGCTGGAAGTCAAAAATATGCTGGAGTATACGAAAGTATACAATTCCCTGGATGTTGATCCATTCCTCCAGGCCTGCACCATTATGGCTAAAACTTACTGGAGAGATTTTGGAATTGACATTTTCAAAGAAGCTATGAGTATTCCTGGCGTCTGTCTGTCTTATTTATTCAAATCTCTTCATCAAATTCAACCTCCTACCAGCTTTGGGATTTTTTCTGAAACGGAAAAAGAATTATGTGAAGAACTTTACAGTAACAAATCTTTGTGTGGCGGCCTCTCCTTCATTGGTCAAAGAATTGCTATCAAAGATAAAACGCCAATCAGGTGCAATGCTCAAAAGCTAGTCAAAAAAGTCGTTGGTTACGATTTTAATGCCTTGTATTTATCAGCTATAATGGAAGACATGCCCACGGGACATCCTGATTATTTCAAGCTAAATGAAGAAAACGGTAAGTTAGAAAGAAGATCCAAGAGGATGGATGAAATTTTGAAAGAAAGACGTTGTCACGGAGAAGTCGAATATTTGAAATTCAGAGCTTGGTTGGACGGTATCTACATTCATCATGCTCAGCATGGATCCCAAAAGAAGCTGGGTATCCATCAGTGGAGAGTGGATGGATTTGCCAAAGATGCTCGACCTAAGCCTAAAGTATTTGAATACAACGGCTGCTTTTACCACAACCATAATAATGGATGTCTGAACAGGAATTTCAGACCATCTCCAACCAACCAGAAGCAGCAACAGCAGGATACAGTCAAGTACAAAGAGTTGACAGAGTTGGGGTTTGACTTGAACATATTTTGGGAGTGTGAATGGACAGTTATCAAGAAAGTAGCCCAGCTGCTCCAAGATAAAAAACCAGTGACATTAGCTTTAAACAAGTTCATTGATATGGCAAAGAAGTACGTTGAATATTTAAAGCAATATCCTGCCAGGCATTTCAACAATACGGATCAAGTCAGTAAAGATGATATGCTGGCAGCTATTATGGAAGAAAAAGTTTTCGGATTTGCCAAAGTCAACATCTATACCAGGGAGGAGAAGAAAGAACTTTATGAAGATTTTCCTCCTATCATCAAGCACGCAAATGTGGGGCTAGATGATATTGGCCCCTTCATGAAAGAGGTGGCCGAAAGAAAAGGCTTACTGAAGAAACCACGAGACTGCTTGATTGGAAGCTATTTTGGAGAGGAGATTTGGCTAATGACTCCTTTGTTAAAATTTTATCAGGACCATGACGTGGAGATAAGAAAGATTCACGCAGTTGTTCAATTTGACAAAGAGAATGCCTTCAAATGGTTTGGTCAGAAAGTTACTGAGAAAAGAATGGAAGGGGACAAGAATAAGGCGGCTATGGGGACTCTGGCTGATGTCTACAAGACTATTGGCAACAGCTCTTACGGCAAGACCATCACAAATTTGAAGAAGCACATGAATGTTCAGTTTGTTGATAAACAGGAAAAGACCAACCTTCACAATGATCCTTATCACCACAGGACTGAGGAGGTGAGTGACGACTGCTTTAAAGTTCATTTAAAGAAAAGGACCATCAAATTCAATTTACCCATGGTCATCGGGTTGAGTGTTTACGCCTACGCCAAGTTGAAAGTGTTGTCCTTTGTATATGATGTACTTTTGGTATATTTGGATAAGTCTGACTTTATGTTCTTGGAGTCTGATACTGATTCTATCTATTTGGCATTGTCTGCAGAATCTTTTGAAGTGTTGGTCAAGGCTAGGCTAGTTGTGGAGTTTGAAAAAATTAAGCATTTATGGTTTGTGCAAAATGATTCACAGAAGAGGGTGCCTGGCCTACTGAAGGTTGAGAAGACTGCAGACAGCTTTATTGGTTTGTGCTCTAAATGCTATGTGTGCGATGAAAGTGTGAGAATGAAGGGCGTACAATCTAGGAGTAAGGATATTATGAGCTTTGATAATTTCTATAAAGTATTGTTTGATTTACCTGGGGCTATGCGTGAGGCAGTGAATGTGGGAATTAGGCCAGTCAAGGACGATGTCCATACTCATGTACAGTTCAAGCAAGGCTTGACTAATTTGTACGTGAAGAGAATTTGTGCCCCTGATTGCAGCACAGAACCTTTGTTGTTGTAAAGTGTTTGTTGACCGGAAGAAAAACTCTAGCTGACTTTGTTTTTATTGTCTGACGTAAGAGCAAGATCACAACGAACCTTAATGACCATAAAAATCAGTGGGCTTTTTTGAACGAGTGCTGCGACGTGTACTTGTGTCCTCTTGACCTGTCGTGTCAGTCGAACTTGTGCTGGAACGGTTTACCAATGGAGCTGAAGAATAGAAATAAAAATATGGTAGACTGCACAGACTCGAGACATACCATCATTTTCAGATTCGCTAAGGCGAAAGCCAGGATTGATGACAACCATGGGTGCCCCGCCATCATTTTGAATGGGTGGGTGAAACCTGGTGACAATGGTTGAAGTAAAGAAATAAATGCGGGCCAACAAAGTTACACTAACTTTCTTTTTACGATGATAAAAGCCAAGATACCAATGCTCATTAGTGCTAGAACACCAAACACTGAACCAACAATAATTGCCGTTCTGAAAAAACTTTTTTACGCCAATAAAAAATGAAACAAACGAAATTTACGTGTGTTTGGTCTCCATTTGTCGTGTGCTATTATTTTCTGATGTGGTCGAAAAGATGAAATCGGAAGTAGGTGGCATAGTGTTTGTCGTGCCAGAACAGTTTATGGCCATAGGAAGGCAAGGACACAGTCCCCGGTCCATCACTCTAATTGGTCTTCTCTCATTTGTCCAGGCTGAGCAGTCCGTCACTGACGATCCGTAATCGAGGGTGATGCTTTGAATAGTACCGAAGCAAGTTTCTTTCTTGACAGCGGCATAGGAGATACTTCCACGACATCGAATTTCAGTTTTGCCGCAGTAGCAGGCAGCGGAACCCGTGCTGATGATAACACTGAGTAAAATGGCTTGTTTGAAAACCATTTCTTAAAGTGTATTTGCGTTCGGTGGAAGTAGGTGCCTTATATGCATTTGGTTAGTTCCATTTCTGTGAGTACTTGAGGAGACACGCCATATTTAATGGTTTATTCAAAAGGTCAGCCATTTTACAGAGACTGGCAAAATATGATGATGATAAACACTTTCGGGTACACCAGCAGATTGCAACAGGGTCGTAAATTTTTCGATGTACATGGGAGCGTGTGTGGGAATAGAATTCAAAACATATCGTAAGTAATCAATGACATGCGCACCAACCACACCATCAGTAAAGACCACACGGTTATCAGGATTTATCGAAGACGCGATATAATGCATTATGATAGCAGCCCTGGCTCGATAAGCCTTTGGTAAAAGATTAATCAAATCACCAGTTTCATTTGGTTTTTCTTTCGGTTGAGCTTCTACGACTTCCGATATGCCTGGTGGGGGTTGTGGAGTTGGTGACTGATTTATCGAGGGCTGCTGTTGTTGATCTTTCAGTCGCCTCCATTCTGGCACGGGCACCAATACCATTTCTCTCGACATAAGGTAAGGTTATTCGTAATAATAATGGGACGAATCGAAACCCTTTTGTTTTAATCAAGTGCCTTTTTCTGGGCAACGTCTCGTGACGATTGGCCAAGATGGACAATGGGCGTCTGTACTTGGTTAATTTTGCTTTATCCGTCTTGCTGACATTCAAATTCTCGTTGTGTAAAATGTTCAGGGCCAACTCAGCGATGGCCTGCACCAAAGGGTCGGAGACTTTTGACAAAATTTGCTTGACGACTTTACTAGTAGAATAGAACAAAATTTTTAAATCACGTGACAACAAAGACGTGAGATGGCTCTCCATGACGACAGATTTCATAAAATCTCATCAACTTATATAAAAACATGTGGATAATCATTCTCAGTAGGTAAGATATTAGAGAGCACAGCTAATTTTTCATCGGTACTTGGATGTAGGTTGAGAAAGAGGTAGCTGTAAGGTTTGTCTTTCGTGGCTTTGTTGTAAGCATCCAGCAAATAGTTTGGTTTCTGCGGCCAGATTTGTCGAGACAATTGTTCAACCACGGCCGCCATCCTGGGTGACTTGAAAAGAACTACGTAATGCGAATTTCTAGTCACGCAGCGCATGACTTTAGAGTCATAGAAAAACGATTGGGTTATGAATATGACATTGATATTTTTATGATGCGACTTGACACAGAATAAATCCACTAAATCTTTATTTTGGGCCAGTTGCGGGAACAAATCATCTAAGACCAACAGCGAATCCGAATCTAACTCGTCTATGCTTGGTAATCCTTCTGAGAACTTGACTCCATCCGCCTTTTCCATTTCATCAAACACGGGCTGCCACACGGCATAGTGATAGCAGACGTTCTTGAAGATAGTACTGAGCATTTTGTCACGATTTTTTATCAGCTCCATGACAAAGTGGGTTTTGCCGCAAGAAGTGCTGCCGGCAATGGTCATGGTGAACGGAGTTTGCAAAACAAACATGGCTTCTTTACCGCTAGCCATGACTGTATATGGGTTTCGTCATGTGTGTGTGTGTGTGTGTGTGTGTGTGTGTGCTTATGTAGACTTTAATGGCAACAACAGGATCAGAACGCCTTAGTTTATTGAGACATCAGCATTCCCTGAACATTAATTTTGATAGTGCGATTAAAACGCAGCAAACACAAAATGACCAATGGGCGTTGCAAAATAACAGAACTGTCATAGTCAATTTTCAACCGTAGGTTGCCGTACTCGTTGGTCGGCTTCAAAGTACTCCCACATTCGTCAAAGCGTTCCAAGTTAAAGCACATGATGGTTGAGTAATTACCATAATTTTCGTAACTGATTTCTGACATGCCCGCTTTTTCCAGAGAGCAGCCTGAGTTCAAAAAAAAGTCCAAGTACATGCGCACATAATCATTTTTTACAAAGTCACACTGGTATGGTGCTGTAACTAATAAGCCATTTTTCTCCAGGGCGACGTTTTTCATATTGTATGGCTGGAGCATGAACGGGTTGTTGGCTATGGGTCCAGCGAAATCACGTTGCATTAACTGCACAATTTCCAGGCGAGAAGGCAGTAAGCCCTCATAGATGCAAGCGTCCACTGATAAGACATTTTCAGGCACAATCAACGGTTTAAGAATGGTGTCATTGAAGCTATAGGCGGCCGGCGTGGTCATCAGTCGTCGTTCCATGGCTGCAAAGGATGTGTCGTGCAGTCTGATGCGGCGGACGTGCAAATAGGCCCGTTCAATGGTAACTGTGAAATCTTCTTCTTTAGCAGGATCTATCATGTACAAAATGAAGGCCTTTGGATCTCGTCGGAACAGGCGAATGACCATCTCGACACCCGGAATCATATATTTACGCATCTTGAAAAAGTCCAGCTGAATAGGCCCGATCAGGTGCCCAGTGCCACTGTCATAGTATGGCTTGAAGGTGTTCAATAATTCGGGTGAGAGTCCTTGCAGGCCACCATCGTACCACCCACTGCTACTCAACCACGATTTCCTTTGATCATACGAGTAATTGGACAAAACATCCAAATAAGCACTCCAGGGCAAGCAGCTGCTGTTTTGCAGCACCAGCTGATTGTTTAAATAAACAGTCACACCAGAAAACATGGACATTAACACATTTGGTACCAAGCCGATTTGTTTTGTCCTGGGTATGCCTTTCTCCGTTTCTTTATCAGTTACATACTGAATTTTCATGTGCAATTCCAGGAGAGTAGGCGACAAATCAGTGAACCAGTTAGGGATACTAGGGATACGAAATTCCAAGGCAGTATTTACATCATCATTAGGCAAAGATACATTGACAGGTATAATTTCTTTACGGCTCTCTGCCACACTTCTTTCTTCTGGCGGATCAGAGAACACGTCCAAGTCCACAGTAGTATCTGGTCGATTCATTTTTTCTTCTGGGCCTTCTTACTCTTCTTGCTAATGCGTTTGCGTATCAATGAACGCTTTCGAACCACCGACTTGGAGGACCTTTGAACTTTAGGCTTACGAGTCTTTTTCTTTTTAAGTATGGCCGTTTTGGAAGAATTGGTTTTGCCGAACAAGGAAAACAAGTGCAAACGATCAACTGGCTGGTTAGTACGAGCACGAGGCTGCTCTGCCATGTCTATGAAACATGAAAATATTCCGGATATTTATTTCTACACTGCACTTTTCGTGCTCCATCGAAGTGAGAATGAGAGTAAAATTCAAAACTGCTCACGAAAATGTAAAACAACCAAAGGAACAGCATCTAAAGACAAGTCTTTTCCATTGATATCAGTGATATGACAAGTAATTGTAGAAATATTGTTAGCCATTAGGCGAACGTAGGTACGCTGGGTATCACTAGGGACACTAGAGTATACGCCCACCACAGGCATCATTCTGTCATTATACAGACTTGGCACCACAATATCAGTACACACTAAGGCGACAGGCAAAGATGTTGGTATATAACAGGTAGCCAGCGTAACTTCATACTTGTTCATATCAGTTAATGGCTCACGCAATACATTGCTAAATAAAGTATGACTATTTTGCGGGAAAGCATGCTTGCTGCCCGAGCTAGTCATGGACACTGTAAAACTTTTCATAATTCTTCTTCCGCGTCTGAATCTTCAGTGACAATATCGGATTCTTCAATCCAGCTATTTTCCTTATACCCTTGCCACTTGACCAGCAGCTCACGTTCACCAGCTCTGTTGGTTCGTCGCCGTAAAATCTTTTCGATGCGATAAACGCCAGTAGGAGTTACTTTTTGTAATTCTTGGGTGTAAAATGTACCCTCGATAGGACCAGTCTCGGAAGCCAACTTGTACACGATAGGCTTTCGACGCACAATGGCTCGAATCGTAAAAATCTCCTCAGACCAAGTGGCTAAATAACTTTTATGGAAGGGATGCCTCTCTTTTGCGATCCGAACAGAGTCACCAATAGCGAACACGGGTTTCTCTTTGGGCTGGTGCTCAGGATACACTTTCCAATTATCAGGATACAAGTTCTTGAAAACCAAATCACTGTTCTCAGGCGTGACATTATTTGGCGCCATTTTGATGACACGGCTAACACTATTATTATAGGACTCGACCAAATCAGGCAAAACATCAATATACCGCCTGGTTAGGTTATGCAGCAGGTACTTGAATATTTTTCCTTTTAATGTTCTGACTGCCCTCTCGGCCATACTGGCTTTGATCTCGCTCGAAGTCGAATACATGGTGACACCCATCTTTCTGAATAGATCTTTGACTGGCTTGTTGTAAAATTCAGTCCCACGATCGACCTGCAAGGCTTTCGGTCGATTTCTTTCGTTGGTGTAGACACTGATAAAGCCTCAGTCATGGCCTGGGCGGCCTTGTTCCTGACTGGCACCACCCACCACTTTTTGCTGAAGGCGTCAACTAGGATCAGCAAAAATCGATACTTGTCGTTCCAGGCTGCTAATTTTTGCATGTCAGCTAAATCCCCCATATGGACATCATTAATTCCCGAGGTAATGACGCGATTACGCCCGAAATGTTGTCTTTTAGGCTTGACCAAAGTATAAGAGTCAACTCCAGAGAGAAATTTACGTACATCGTCACGTGATACCGCAAGCCCATGGTCAATAGCAATTTTGTACAACTTTTCCACACTAGCAAAGCCTGCCGGACTTCCGACGTCAGTATACAGCTTTAGCAGTTGGTCTTTCATCATGACAGACAACATGACAAACTACTACACGTTCAGGTAATTTCTACAAAAAACACCATCATATCTTTTGAGTTCTGGAGCCTCCTCTTCTGACTTCTGGACTCTGCCGGTGGGTTCTTCGTCTGTCGTCTGGGTGGCAGCTTCTTTCTTAGGGGCTGGTAATCTAACTTCAGGCTTTTTCTCCATGACCAAACCCAGGACTAAGTGAGTAACCACGCTTCCGTCAGTCACTGCTATCCACTGCAGCTGATTCAAACGACATTTGTGCCGGGGGCCTCGCATGTTGAAGCAAATAGTGCACTTGTAATGCTGCTTCTCATGTCTTCTCTTGTTGTGGTTGGAGCGCATTTTCTGACAATGCTGACAAAAGTAGCATTGCCCGACCATGTTGGACAAAAGTAGAAGCACCAGTACTCAGTCTAAGATCATGGGACTCTTTTATAGCAAGTGAAAAGAACCCCTCAAAGTACCCCTCATCCGAAAAATATCTATAAAAGAGGCCTATAAATCATGAAAAATCATTGGTCATCTTTGCTTTGTTATTGAACGCTTGATCAACCCTGATCTTCTCAGCATGGCATCACAATTTTTGTTATTGTTTTACGAAAAATGGAATTCAAAAAATTTAATCATAAAGCTTTGGACGCCTACATTAACTGGGTAAGGAACAACCATAATGTGGAGCTGAAAATGGAAGACCCACAAAAACTGCCAGAATTCACCAGTTTATTGGCTGGAACTCCAGACTCCATAATGAAGAATCAGCATGGAGGAAAGTGGTTGGGGGGGGTTGTGGTGGAGTCCGTTTTGCAAGGCGGTTAAAAGGGGGGGGGGGAGAGCGAAAAAAAGGGCTTTTTTTACTCGGAGCAAGACGAGGGAAGGGGGAAGGTGAGAAAATATGTCCCAGTGTATTTTTTTCGTATGAATGTCTTGTTGTGGCATGTTTTTGAAAATATGGACCTGTTTTTTGCAGTGGCAGGAATGGCGGCATTTTTGTTGTTTCCCTTTGTTAGTGAAGTCTGTGTGGCAATCCAGTTTCAACAGTTTTAAAACAGTTTCCGCAGCAAGGTATGGAAGGCAATGTGTTGATTTCATGTTCAGACAAGTCTGAGGTGAATGATGCAGTGGATATATGGGCATGAAATGACTGTTTGGTAATTTAAAAAAAAATGGTTAAAAATTTATTTTCAAAGACACGCTAAACGTATTCTACTGACAACCGATTCAGTACCACCTGTAAATGAGCTACCGTAAAAGGCATGTTAGTACGCAATCTTTAACTTTGAATCTTTTCAAAGCAACTTGTCGTTGGCATTGCGTTGGAGTCTTCAAAATGCATCTACGATAAGTCGCATACAAGCCTCCAGTTTCATTCGTAAAACAAATGTGTTCGTTTATAGCGGGTTGCAAGGTTCGATTACAGTAGTGGTAGTAGTTGCGGTTTGACTTGGCGCCTTTAAACGCTGGCAAGAACGGTAGAGTGCTGGCCAAAATGGTCGCAATTACGACCACAATCAAGCTGCCTATAATTTTTTTCTTGTGCTTGGCACGAAAATGTATGCGGCAGCTACCATTGACTTCTTCCTGCTGTGAACTTTCCATTTTTTAGCCCTGTTTTATATTACTTTCGTCTTTCTTTATATGCAATGCGCGCTCACATGAATAGGATTAAAATGATCATGACATTAACCTTATCAGCGAATACACAGCGCCAAATAAATATGTCACAGCAACTAACTTGCTGAATCCTAAAGGCTTTTCACAGTAAAATAATAAAACTCTTCCCAAGAATGGTCACTGAACCAATGCGATAAGCTGGTGGTGGAATAAAAGATCAAAAATTCAATTAATTCCTGGGTATTGGCCGGGGAATATCTGACATAGTGGACAGCGTATGCGTAGAAGTTCACAATTCTATCCCAGTTCACGCTGGCATCAAACACTTTATCTCCTAAGCGTTTGAGATGTTTCACATCCATTCCTTTCACATCGGCTGCCAGCAAAAACTGCTTGTTTTTGAGAAATTTTTTGGCTGATCGCCTCATAGTTGAGGCATGAACGTTGGGTGCTGGTGTATTGCCGTCAATGCCCCATGTAATCAGATCATTGACTACTTGCCTTGTGATTGCAATTTCTTTTGAAACCATGCTGCTCCAAGCGTCTT
>JASANH010001249.1:0-26197 GCA_030248295.1 Mesodorylaimus sp. YZB2_4 | reverse complement strand
AATGAGACCACGAAAAGAAAGGGAGGAAGGTCGATTAGAGCATTTTTTGGTAGTCCTTGAGAGTAGTCTGCCTGTAATTCAGTGTTGGGGCCGAATAGTGCTGTGTTACCATACCATACCATGTGTTACCGAATAGTGCTGTGTTGCATCCGCGTTACCACCGCATTAGAGCGACTCTGCCAAATTTTTTCGAAAGTTTAAGCCTTGTTGACTTCTGCTGCGACAAGGTGACAAATGATGAACACAAGCATAACTATTTTGACATAAGTGCGAGCATAGCATACCGTGGATTTCCGAAACAGAAATAATATCAACAAAACTCAAGTGCATGATGAGGGTGAAGCGCAGAGCCTAAATTCTATGATTCAATTCTTCGCAACGAAACGAGCGCGTTGCCAGCTGCGGCGACAAACGAACTGATGCTTCCTTCTGGGGTTTCCTATTCCCTCAAAGTCACAAGAAGTTTTCTCCTAGTGTAAAACGAAAATATTTCCAGTTAAATCTTCTTTTTGTGGCATACGCAAGTACAGTACAAAACGAGTGTATAGTATGTTCTGCACAGCATGTGCGACTGCACCGCATCGACCCTGCGTGTATTTCACCTTATTCCAAATGGTTGTCGCTGGATAGTGACTCAACCTCTTCTGCCTAAACCGAAACAGTGGACTGCGCCGGTGTCTGCAATATTGCCTTCTTTGCTTCTCCCTTTTACTGAACCCTTTTACGAGTGAGCAATACGCCTCATCACAAGCACCATCTCATTCCCTTGCTGCTTCCAACAATGATTCACGGCACGTAATTGAGCGAGAGACTCGTCCTGGGGTTTGGCTTCCCTGCTTTTTTTTTAACGTGCTTCAATTCGGTGGTAGATGGCATTTTGCATTGTTCAAAGTAGAGTCAGCCGACCGTGTTAGACTGATCACGTGGTAATCCCCACACAAGGCGTACACTCTTTTTTCAGATTTACAGTGCGAGCATTTGACGAGAACAATCTCCACTTTTCTTTCATTAAAAAAACTACTCTTCCGCATTTGAGACTTGAAACAGCTTACAAGACGCAGTAAAGACCAAAGTCGACACCAGTGGATCATTTACGAGCCCAGCGATGCACGATCATTGTCTCAACAGTCCACCCACCGACAAATTCGCAGACAGACTAAGCACCTGAACCTTGTAACCCGTCCAACTCAAACTTGCCATAGCTCATGATTGTAATTTTTTTGGTCCAAAAGAAAACTCTGCGCAAAATATTTAGCTCGTCAGGCCAACTACTCAGCAAAGGTTAGCGGCCGAAGTCCGGCAAATTTTTGGAAACACTCTCGCTTTGTCGGGTCTTTTGTGCAAAAAAAAGATGGAGAAGATGTGACTTTGAAATGCTTGAAATAAAATAATTGACATCAAAGAAACCCTTTTTCATATGCTGTAGGTATTTTTATTTGATTTTAATTATGCCGACTGCTTTTCAACATGGACCTCGACTAGCTAAGAACTTTTCCAATCGGCGCTAGCCTGCAGGAAAAGATGAAGCCCAACAATATTCGTGTAAATTTTGAAACTTCCCTCTAGATTTGAATCAAAATTCGAATGGATCGATTTTTTAAAGATAACTAGCGTTTTAAGGATAACAAAATACACTTCCAACTCGCGATTAAAATGATTCGAATTAGCAATTTGTCTAGCTGCGTTTTGTTTCTCTTTGAGATCTGCACGAACATAACTTATTTTCAAAACCGTAGTAACTCGAAAACTGAATTTAATTGATTCTAAAAAGATTCGGTTACAGTTAAATTCAGTTTTGGCGAGAAGATTAATTTTCAGTTTCAGTTACAGTCAACTGAATTAAAAAGATTCAGTTTCAGTTTTAGTTAGCTGTAATAACGCTAGTCATAGCCAAAGTGAAGATTGGCGACTGGGATATAGTAGGCGGTCGCAGTTGGGGAATCCACAAAAGTATCGAACAAGAATAATCGTAGCAATAGTTTTCGAAGTGGAAAGTTTCGAAGTGGTCATGGCAGCTACAGAGGAAATAATAACCGACGTGATGGTTATCCGAGGTATTGACATCGTGATTCGCGCGCTATTGCGGCATCTTACAATGATCATGGTCCTGATCAGTCGCAAGGTGCAGGTGCAGGCGTGCAGGCTGAGCATGACGGAGGTGGTGCTAGTTGGGATTCGTGCATGGTTGTGAGTTGTTCCTGGAAAGACTTGAGCCTTTCTTTCGCATTTGGGAAACCGACCCGCTGACTAGGAAGCCGGAGCAGGACGTGGTACAGTCGTTTGAACAGTTTGAGTATATGGCTAAACTAGTGCAAGGAATCACGCATGTGAAGCGCTTAAATGAATTCAAAAAATCAGTGCGGGGTAGAGCGTTGAGTTTTGTGCAGGGTGCATTGGCGCCAGAAATCGATACATATCAAAACGCTAAGCGACTTTTGATTAATCGATTATCTCAACCTCATCAAGTGGCAGTGTATCGTTAGCGGTTTCGGAATAAAGTAAAAGAGAAAGAGGATTATCTTAGTGATATGAGAAAACTTGTCAGGTTAGCTTTCTCTAACGAACGAGAGGAAGCACAGAACATACGATTTGTTTTGAAGCAATGTTTTGTCGAGGGTTTGAAAACCACGGACACTACACATCCCAATTTCGAACTGTAGAAAGTAGCGGTTTTGAATATGGGCAATACGTTAGATCAGATGCTAACAGCCGTAAGTGGCGCCGCATGTTTGCTCTTACTTCTCCAGCTATCATCAACAATGCATCGGGACTGGATATTGCCAATGGCCTGTCGGCTTTCATGGGTAATGCGTCAAACGCTCGTAGCCGTGGCTAGTTTCGCGGAAATCGAGGAGGACGAGGCCACCAGGAACAATCTGGACAGTTGAATCAGGAAACCAGACAACAACAGCAGCAAGCGCAACAATGCTGTGCTTACGATGGATTCCGTCACGGAACCCAGGATTGTCGAAATTTGCAAGCCGCTCGGCAACGTCTAGTCGAGAACCAAGGACAAGGCTGTCGGTATTGTGGCCAAGTGGATCACATCGTTCGCAACTGCCATCTCTTCACTTCGGCACGTTTTCGTTTAAATGGTCAAAGTCCGCTGTTGGCCAGTCAGCCTGAGACGTTCGCAGCCGTAGCACTTGCGAGTCAAACAACTGCAGCGCCAGTCATGGAAGCAGGCGTTGGTCAAGTTCCTCATCAAGCATCTTCGGCCCCAGTTGCACCGACGGCCTTGGCACCAGTCGTGCCAGCAGCCGTAGCGCCCAGTGGCCAGGTGGCCGATGCGACCGTAGAGCAAGAGCCCGTGGTTCCGGAAAGCGGGGCAGGCATACCGCCTGTTGGGCAAGAAGCGGCAAGTGGTCAAGATCCCGTAGCGCCCACAGAGCAAGGCGCTGACAAAGCACCGCCAGTAAGCAAAACATTACGTTTCCTTATCATAGGTTACACTCTGCTGGTAACAGGCTTCTGGTTAACAGGTCCATACGTGGGCGCCGCTTCCACAACGACCATCGTTAGAAGAACGTTTGAGGAACGAATTTGGCATCGATATATGAATCATGATGACATCTAGGAAACGTGGGCGTTAAATTCGAGTGAAATTCTTTTTGGACTAACTGGAGTGATTTTGTGCTGGGTATGGTCTTGTGCGAATAGGCACTTGGGTAGACGAATATATCACTTTTAGGATATGCAAACTCGTTTTCAAGTGCAGCAGCTAATGGGCCTGGTAGGGATGGAAGCGGATCCTAGCGTCCCTGCTGCGCTACCCTGTATGAAATTTTTAGAGACAGGGATTAGCGTGAGAGTGCTCCTGGACACAGGAGCAGGCAGAAGCTTCATTAGTGAAGGGATGATGGACGACTTGATTTGCAAAAATTCCACACTTCAAGTAAAAGCATGTGGTAACACAGCGATAAAAACGATCAATGGCATGACAATCGTGCCAACGCAACAAGTGACATGCAAAGTGAAAATTTTGGGAAAGACAAAAGTCCAACGTTTTTATGTGCTAAAAGGTCTCCCGCTGCCAGTAGTCGTTGGAAGAGATCTGATGGCTAAGTTAGGGCGAATTCAGTTTGACTTCTCGCAGCGTATGCCGCTCAGCGAAGTAGTCATGGCTGTGAATCACGAGTACACTAGCAGTACGAAGGGAAGCCATGTTGGTGACACATCATGCGTGTACCTTGAAGAGACTGTTATCCTAGCACCGAACACAGGAAGGTTTGTGTGGGGTTACAAACCTAGAGGGTGTGAGATGGATCGAGACGTGTGCTTTGTGTCCGAGTATGAGCCGCTGTCGGCAGACACATGCATTCTGGTGGCCAATAGCGTAGTTCGGTTGCAAGAAAGTCGTTTGCCTGTGCAGGTGCTGAATAGCTCAAAGAATCCAGTGCCCTTGTTAGCAGGCACAATGTTGGGATCTGTGGAAGAAGTGGCAGAAGTGGTCCCAACCGACCTCCACCTAGATAAGCAGTTGAACAGGACAGATGGGTCTGTGGAACAAATCCAGCGAATGAATTTTGACAATCCCAGAGTCACGGAAGAACAAAAGGGAGATATGCGAAGATTCCTTTTGGAGTGGGCCTAGAAAGGGCTGTTCGCTAACAGTACAATAGATCTGAGACCATCGAATATCCAAATCGAACATGCAATTAACACGGGGGGCCACCCCCCCCCCCCCCCCGATTCACATTCCACCACGAAGAGGACCATTCAAGCAAAGGGAAATAATTGACAAGATGGTGCAGGAAATGAAGGAGGGTGGGCAAATCGAAGACTCGCATAGTGCGTGGGCAAGTCCTATCTGCCTAGTTCGGAAGAAGTCGGGAAACGAATACCGACTTGCCATTGATTACAGGGCTTTGAATGAAATCACAATTAGGGATGAGTTCCCACTGCCGCGGATGGACGATATTTTGGATAGCTTATCGGGAAGTGTCTTATTTTCAAGTTTGGACTTGATTTCTGGGTATTGGCAGATAAAGTTGAGAGAGAGGGACAAGGAAAAGACAGCATTCCGGGTGCCAGGAGGCGGACACTACCAGTTTAAAGTGTTGCCCTTTGGCCTGACAAATTCGCCTGCTGTTTTCATGAGGTTCATAGAAGCCGCCTCAGCGAGGTTGAACTGGAAACGATGCCTCATTTACTTAGACGACATTTTGGTCACGTCGAAATCCTACGCAGACCCAAGGAGCAAGTATTTGAGTGTCTGCATAAAGCTGACTTTCGTCTAAAATTATCGAAGTGTCAATTTTTAAAGACTGAAGTGCCTTTCTTGGGGCATGTGGTATCCGCTGAGGGACTTAAAACAGATGAAAGTAAGGTCAAAGCTGTTGTAGAAATGCCAACTCCCAAGGACAGAAAGGCAGTGCGCCGGTATCTGAGCATGTGTGTTTTCCACAGGCGTTTCGTTCCGAACTTTTCGAAAATTGCGCACCCCTTGATTGAAGGGACTAAGGAGAACGTGAACTTTGCATGGGTAAAGCAGAAAGATAAGCGCTCGAAGAATTGAAGACTCGATTAACTACCGCGCCAGTCTTGGCATATCCGGACTTCCAAAAGCCATTCTTTATATCTACTGATGCGAGTAGGGAAGGGCTAGGCGCGATTTTATCTCAGTCAGATAGGAAAAGCAGCGAACACCCTGTAGCTAATGCGAGCAGGTCGGTGTTGTCGAGTGAGACGAGGTATTCCACGACGGAGCTGGAAGGACTGGGAGTCTGTTGAGCAGTAAACATGTTCCGGTCATATATCTATGGTCAGAAGTTTACCATAATTACAGATCATCAGCCGCTAGTGGCCATTTCCAAGAGTAAAACGCATGAAGGTAGATTTGCGAGGTGGATCTCCAACATGACAAGTATGCATTTTGAGATCAGATATCGGCCGGGCAAGAAGCATGCCTTGTCTCGGGCTAGTTTAGAGCAAGGAATGATGGCTCAGTTCGAGCGAGAAATTTCAGAAGCTGGTTTGAGAATTTGGGAAGAACATGCTCAGCTTTCAGAATTGGCATTAGCTCAACGGGATGATAGTAGCTTGGGTACTAGGATTGAGTTCTTGGAGTCCGGAATATTACCATGCGATGAACAACTGGCCAAACAGTTCGTTAAGGAAAAACCCCGGTATATTATGAATGACGGTCTATTAGTTCATCTAATGCGAGGGAGCAGAAGTGCAGAGCCAGTGTACCAAGTAGTAATATCACGAAATCTGAAGGGTGATATTATGCAGCAGTGCCATAGCGATGCGTTCGCGGCACAATTTGGTGTGGGAAAGACCTTTGACAAGGTGTCAAAGAGATATTATTGGGACGGGTATTTTTAAGACGTCGAGCATTTTGTAAAGCGTTGCTCTTGGTGCGCTAGATATAAGAATCCTACAAAAAAGCATACGGCAGCTATGCACCCTATGCCACTAACGTCCGCACCTTGGGAACGTGTGGGGGTCGACTTGTTTGGACCTACGCCGAGAACTTGGAACGGAAAAGAGTATGTGATCGTATTCACGGATTACTTTTCACGCTGGGTAGAAGCTGTAGCAATCTCGGACAAGACGTCAAAGTCGGTAGCGGTAGCCTTTGTGAGTGAGATTCTCTGCCGCTATGGTAGCCCCAGAGAGCTAGTGTCAGATCGAGGACAAGAATTCTTATCAAACATTTTTCTACACGTATGTAAGATGGTTGACGTCACCAAGAAAAACACTACTGCCCATCATCCCATTGCAATGGGCTAAAGAGGCTCGACTGGCAATCGATACTCTTCACGGAGCCGGCAGCTGGGAGCGTTACCCCTTAAGGTGACGTTTCAGACATGTAATAGATCGGAGGACTCAGTAGGCTGCCCTGGGTTTTTATTAAAGTCTTAGGTACTTCGCTAGGAATTTATATCAGCCAGTTCGAGTTGGACTGGGAGGCGTCGTTGCGATTTTTGCTATCCGCGTATTAGTCATCCACGCAAGCCAGTTTGAAGTATTTTCCATATCGCATTTTTTCGAGAAAGAACTAGAGTTCCATGCGAATTATCAGGGCAATTCGAGGACCGACAGAGCACAAAAGACTAGGCCGATGAGGTCGCGGCGAGTTTGGAAGCCACGAAATATATCATAAGGAATAATCTGAGAAGCGCAAGAGCGACAGAAATCGTATTATGATTGCAAGAGACACGATTGCAGATTTGAAGTGGGTATCTTCGTATAGCTGCAAACGGTACCAAAAGGTATAGGGTCCAAATTGCATCCCAAATGGGAGGGCTCATATATCATAGTGGCTAAGCCGGACACCATGGATAGCGTTATTCGATTGTATACACAACCATCAGCAGAACAATTGTTGGTACATTACAGTCGGCTTAAGCCATGCTATGCACCCTGGAACACACCTACTGGATAAGATGACGCAGAAGATTATGTCATGCCTGAAGGACCAGCGCCAAGCGATAAAGCGCCCTTGCAAGCAAAACATCGATTTGAAAGCGAAGTGGAGCGACGGGAGAATGAAGTTCCAGACCAAGAAGCAGCCGGGAAGCAGGAGAGTTAAGGCAAAATCAAAGGTTCCCAGGTAAGATATTTCAGGAGATCAGTCATGGAGTTTCGGAGGCCAGCAGCTTCGCGAACCCAGCCGACCCAATTTCAGAAAACGACTTCGCAAACACGGAGCACGAAGGACCACAAGAAATTCAAAAGGGACTGGATCAGGTGCCTGAGCGTAAGTTGGTCGCAGAAAACACTCGGGCACGTCAACAGCCAGCAAAGTCGTCAGATTTGGAGGAGACACAAATTGCACAGCCAGCATGGACTTGGGGGGGGGGGGGGGGACGACTTCGCTTGAATCCGGTGTGGCGGCAAGGTACACAGCCCCAGAGTGGAGAAAATAATACATCGGCCGATCCGTCTCAGGCAAAAAGGGCGCATCGAAAAGAGCGCGGGCAACAAAGGCGCATCCAAAAAGGGCGCATAGGTAAAAAAGCGCAGTAAAAAGGTCGCAAGGTAAAAAAACGCAAGTGTTTGTGTGCATAATTTCTTACTTTTTTTGAAGCAGACAAACAAGAATTTTATTTTGACCCTGACCGATAGAGAGCCGTCTGAGCAGCTAATGTTTGCTCATTTCAGATACTCATGCGGAGTGACCACCTTATTTCCTTGAGTGAAAGGGCGGGTGCTCAACCTTGACTACCACCTCCACGTGGTGCTGAGCGAGCAACAGCGTTCCATCACGATCATGTGCGCCTGATGATCGGCAAATGGGTTCCCATGTCCATAGATTGGTCGCTAGCGTTTGAATTTTCTTGCTGTCTCTTGTACTGACTCTTGCCTTTAGTGCATAAAGGGCCGATTATACTTACAAGTAATGATGGGGATGAGAACTGGGAATTTTTCGATCATTCCAGGCGAGAAGCAAGGGTGACGGTAGGGGAAGGACGGAGCAGGCGGGATGGCCCTGCGTTGGAGGAGATGCCGGAGAGAGTGGATGATATCAAAGTATAAAAACAGTGTAATTTTTAGTTCATATGGGGAAGCTACGATCGCACTATTTAAAGGTGGCTGTAGAGTTAGACTCGGACTCATCGTCAGAGGAGACGTGCGGTACGGAGGAAAGCAGCGATGAAATAAAAATCATCGCGGTTGTACCCGCAAAACGAAAGCGCTCAGATCGGGACAGCGATGAGGAAACTCGATCGGCGACGAATCGGTAAGAATCCTTAAAATTTGCGGAGGAAGCAGAGGCGTTGCTAGGGTTTTTTGGTCGCTACGATATCGATCGGAAGCTATTGCCTTTGTTGTGGATCGACTGCCGGGCTGGTTGCCGATCATCCCATGTTCCACGGAAAACTGTGCAAAGGATGTCGTGAGTCAAATGACTTTCCAGTTGCGAGATACATGTAATAGTGTCCCTTTTTATGACAGGGGCACTAATTTAAGTCTGGCACTGGAAGTCGCTTCAGGTAGGATAGAGTTCCATTCTATGTCTTGGGCTCACGATCAGCCCGCATCGTGACTTGAGTTTGCTCGATTTCTGCAGGTGGTCCACCGGGGCTCAGTCTAGCTCAGGGGGGAAGGTTTGGTCAAGAAGCCGTTTATTTTGCCTTAACGTGAAATTCCATAGCTTAGCCAGGTAAGGGTGTCAGGTGATGGTCCAACACCCTGTTTCGGACATAGGGCTATAGTAGCACCCATTTTTGATTCTCATTCCATAATTGCACCCTTCCTTGTAATCGCCACCAAAATTGCTTTGAATGGGACTCGATCGGGATTCGTAAACAGCCGAAGCAGCATTCTGACTAGTGCCAGCCAGCATATGGGCGGGCGAAGTAGCACAAACGGGACATGTGTTCTGAGATAAAAAATTTCACGCCAATGGGTATGTGGGGGGGGGGGGGTTCGACAAGTTCGGGGAGTGACGTCAGCGTCAAGCAAGTGTCAAGGTAATTCTTGAACAGTGGCCAAATTGTACCGTATGGACCAGCTCAGTAGACACGTGAGGTTGCTTGCTCGCTTTTTTCCACCGTGGGATGTGTGCGGTAGGTCTGGTGACGCTATGCGAACTCTGGACTAGAGGATTCCTTGAATCCTTCGAGTCGACTTATGTGTAGGGCGTAAGCGGTTTTTGCTGTTATCTTGCTTTCGCTAGTGCAGTAGTCGTATGTTGCTGGTGCTAGCAGCATCATACATTCAGATACGACTTGGCGCAACAGATCATTGTGAAAACTGCCAAAGACCCCTGCATCTGCATTTAATGCTAATCCTGGCCAGGATCGACCGAATCCAAAAAAGAAGGCTGTTATT
The DNA here is from genome assembly GCA_030248295.1 of Mesodorylaimus sp. YZB2_4. NCBI lineage: Eukaryota > Metazoa > Nematoda > Enoplea > Dorylaimida > Dorylaimidae > Mesodorylaimus > Mesodorylaimus sp. YZB2_4. The sequence continues at coordinate 16,411 of JASANH010001249.1, read as the reverse complement.
AGGTTGTAATTCGAAGTGTTTTCGTGCAGGATTGGATCTGCTTGATATCCTGTCGATCTGACTGGGATGGTCTTTTCAGGACTGGTACATAGATCATGATCTCGTATACGATATGGAAGAGAAAAAGGAACACTGCAGCGCTTGCTGCGATGGTGGCGACTTGGTTGTATGCGACTGCAGTACTTGTTCCCAGTAACATTTAGGGTCTTGGGTTTTGTTGGTAAAAAATTCAATCATTTGTTGACTCGTCAGCGCCATCTGTATGGAATGCGTTTCCATTTTTAATGCGAGGAGACTGCCCGCGAGGTATGGCGGTCGTGTAGTGCCTGACGGGTGGGTGATCACTAGTATATGTTTCAGATAGAGAAGACGGAGCCGTGGCTGTGCTTGCTGTGCTCTGGAACGGCGACAGGCAAATTGAAACCAAAGGCAGAGTGGACAAACAATGTGTACAGGTTGTTGGCGACAGGGCAGGAGCGTAAAGGGGTGAGTTGGGATGTTCCCGCACATACTGCCCGAAAGTGATAATCGTCTGTTGGTTTAGGAAATCAATTTTAGATTTTTGTCGGTCGAGAAGGAACGATTCGGGTGCTGTCTTTATTCGACGGCATTAGCTCCGGTAATGGATGCTTAAACAATTTGTGTGCGTTTGTCCTCCGCGGCTTTATGAGACTCGACTGGAAGCAAGGCTGGGAAGCGACCGATTTCTCTCTGATATAGAGTACCTTGACCACAGACATTGTGACGGATAACAGGGAGGGATCTCGACAAGCGAATAGGCAATCATGCCTAGCTTCTTTGAATGTGCATATGAATATATACCAGCTGATTAAAAACCCGCTGTCTTAGAAAAAATTTTTTCAACAATATAGTACTGCAAGTAAAAAATAGGAGGTGCTACAAATACAGACGTGTCAGTGAAGTTCTATCTGCATACAATTGATTTTCCTAGGAAGTGCATAGGCGAAAAACGGTGTTATCATATCCAAAAAAGGTCTGCATCCAAAAAAGGTCTGTATCCAAAAAAGGTCTGTATCATATCCAAAAAAAGACGCCAAAAAGCTTAGCCCAGCCACTATTGCACACACACACACGCTGACCAGGGATGACTGGTGGGAACAATGGGCTGGTCTATCTCGGCAGCGAGCAGGAAAGAACAATAGGAATAAATAAAAAATGGCAGGGCTGCAGCCGAGATTCGAACCACTGGCCTCGCGCTTCGTGCTCGTAATTATTATCTGCTCAGGCGCGAACGCAGAGGGTTTTTTTGGGGGCTCGGGCCCCCTACGACCCTGAAAAGTAAGGTACCTTCAGAAACTTCGTACAGTCCCGTTTATGCGTTTGGTTGCATGTCCACTTATACCTTTTTGTGCTTTGCAGTGCAAATTTGAAATATTTTGCCTCCGACATAAACCCCAGTGGCAAGCACAGCAATTGGCATTGCGGCTAATGGTTCACCTCCAAACCAGAGAGGCGGCCAGAGTGGTGACATAGTTGATAACAATTATGTTTTTTTCTTGTATATCGCTAGCACGGTATGCTGACCTGAATTGACACTCATTGTTTCTGTACATAAATATTTTTAGCACTCTTCCTCTTTCCTTATTTGGTTATCTAGGTACAATAACTAGCACGAGACCCATGAACAGCATAATATGGCCTTGCAACCACGGATGGTGAGAACTTACCCTTCACGAAACCTGACCAAGCTGTAGCACAGATTCCGCGTCAACAGCGCGAACGTATTGTTCTCGAAAGTAGGGCGCCAATAAAAGGGCATCGCTGGTAAGAGCGCAAACGCAACTATCTTTCACCTGCCGAATGAAGCGATGAATGAAAAAATATAGTGCTTGCCAATACGAAATTTCCGGTCAGTTATGGATTCAGCCAAATTTAACATAATCGAATGTTTTAAAAAATGATCAAATCACATTGCGACAAATTCTTTTAAATAGTCAAGCGTTTTTCAAGAACAACCAAACAAATCTCAAAACGCTACAAGTGCAAAAGGGGATTTAACATAATTTTCCGACGACATCAACTTATTACGTCACTGAAATTTTATCGCCAATTTTGTTGCGTTGTAAGTTCAAGAAGTGACGAATACTGGCAATTAACCCTTCGTAAGCTTACCTGTCGAAAATTATTAAAGCAGCTGCGTCAAAGTGCTGCTGCCATGAATGTCTAAACGCGTTAGCGGAAAACAAATTTTCGTTATTGCTTTCTACGTTCGAACGATGATATAGAGGGTCCTGCGGTTTTGGCCATTTTCAAATCAGCTTGCAATTTTCTGATGCGTTGCTCATTGCGGCTATGCTCTTGTTGCCACTCGTGGAGGAAGTTTCGGAGTGCAATATGAGTTTCAGGGATCGCATTTCTGTTCACCTCGGCATGATTTGTGGTCCTAGGCCAATTTTTCCAGTCATTCCAAATATCGATCCGGAACTGATTTCCATTGATTCATGTAATGCGAAAGTACTATGCGAATGCAAGGAGCGAAAGCAGATCTTCTGAAGCGAGTTGTGCTGGGGGCAAATGATTTCGAAGATCGTGTTCAAGAATCTCCAATGCGAGATGAACCAATTGCGCAGGCAGCAGAGCTAATGCGTTTACGTGACCGAACCATGCCTTGACTGGCTGGTTGGCTGATTCGCATGATCTGCAGATCCAATACGATTTGTACTCTCACGCAATTTTCACCATAGGTTTCGAGAAACTAAACAAGTAACACCCGTTTCCATTTTGCAAACGCCAACAAATAAGCGATTTCGTTGAATGCTCACTGTAAACCCGCTCAGGGGCACCAAAGTTGATTATGCTGATGACGTCAAAACAATTTTCGAAAAGAAACGTAGTTTTCAAAAAAACCGTGATGAACGAAACTGGTATTGCCCGCTCCTTCCGTTACGCTACGTTACGTCGTTATTAAGCCCCCCCCCCCCCTTTGCCCCTGATCGTGAGGCCATTCGCGCTGTTGACAGCGATTTATTTCTATTGTCCACCCTCCTCTACGAAAACAATGCGTTCGCGCTGTTGGCTCAGATCAGTAGCCCAAGGCCCAACGAATCAATGGCTGTGGCTGGAGAGAGCAAAAGCAAACTGTGACTTGAGAAACACCAGGATGATGGCAGCGAATGCAATCAAAGTCACTTGACAAATTGAAACGCTTGCAATACTTTGTGACGTGACGTTTTAACAAACACACTCACCATTGAAGCGAACCTGCTTTTTTAAATATTAATCTCTCCAACAATCAATCACAAAAAAATATTCCGAATGGCTTTCGACTTGGCTCCACGACCTACCCCGAACCTGAGTCCGATTGCATTTTCGATGGACACTCGAATAGTTGGTGGCAACTCGGCTATTATTGCAAAGCAAGGCCAAAAGCTGCTGCGGCCGCACTTGAAAGCTTGAGCTCCATCACATGACAATATTAGACTGTTAAAAAGAGTATGTACCGTGGCGAAGATTCCGATCAAATGCTTCATACGCTGGGGTAGTAAGAATATCGCAGACTCTAAGCCAAACGCGAGTCGGGGGGGGGGGGGGAATTTTAGAAGCAATATACCAACTTGCATGTTGTTTTTCTACTGAAAAATTTACAGGTGCTGATTGAGGCATATGTCAAATAGATTTTTCAATGCCGAGTCACATGAAGCACCATTACAAATATAGGTGATGACTTCTCCAACACGGCCCTCCATGGGAACATCTGTTTAACATCGCTGATGAATAAGACAGAGGAGAACAATAGCCACTCAGCAAGCAAAACTCTAATTTTTGCAAAAGGAGTCCATAGCCACGTCTAGAAGGTTGCACGGACTGACACGCCACCATAATAGCGTTCAATTTTCTAAACTGAGGCCGCACAATTAATTGGATAACGTTTTTCGCTGAATTCGTTTATTGCAATCCTTGTCTTCGTTTCTGGCACCCTCGTCATCCAAGAATTCTGCCGCCATGTCGCTTGTATAATAATTTTTAGCCGGTGTCGCATGTCCTGTCATCAAAATTTGCCGCATGTCGCTTGTATAATAATTTAAAAAAAAAAAAGAAAAAAAAAAAAAAAATGAGGAAGAAAAGGAGAAATTGTGGAAAAAGAGAAGGGGAGGGGAGTTTTAGCCGGCACAAAATCGCTCTTGAAACTCATGATATCTAGGCGGCTATTTGCAATCGACGATACAGATACACTAGCATTAAACTAATTCACCATTTTACTTCAATAAGACAATTCATAGAGCAGCTCTCGTCAGATCTACCATGTACATAACAAGGTCTTACTGTAAAGCGAACACAGATAGGAATGTTGATACATGATTATCACGGCCAGTCAAGTACTAACAATATACTTCATTAGTGATCCTGTCTTGTCCTCAGATATTGACACGGCAACATACGCGTATATGGCAAAACGGAAAAACAGACAATCTCGTGTGCTCTAAAATATACTGAGAAAAGCAAGAAAATACAAAGCTCCTAATTTTTCTTAAGAAATCACTTACGAATCAGGGCGACTGCCTTTACTGGATTCTTCTTCGGAATCGGCGGAGTAAAAAGCAGTCGGAAGATGTCCTTGCAAAACTATTTGACCAAAATTTTAAGACCGCCACGGACATGGCGAGCCCAAATGAGTTTTTAAAATGGGCCTATCTTTTATTACAACAAAGACTATAAAATATTAGCTTACCTACTCTTTGTTCTTGCTTTAGTATCATTCGCTTACCCATTAATTTTCTTTTCCTTTTTTCTTGTAGAAGATGGCACTTTCGGTAATGAACTTCTAAATAAAATTGTTCCTGAAAAGTCCGTTATTCACTCAAATAAATAAGTCTACTTCCGCGAAATTGGAAGGGAGCGCAACATATCTTATTGTCAGTCATTCTTGGCCAAGGAGCCGTTCAAGTACTACGTCGTTCGCCAGGGGAGGGGGGCAGCACCAAAAAGAGGAATAACGACGAAGGGGGGGGGGGGAAGCTCAGAGGAAAATCGATTTAGTGTTTACCCGAGATACGTAATAATGGTGTGTTTTACTTTCTTAGATTTCTTTTGGTGGAGCCGAATTATTAAAATTTAAGAGCGCAGCAAGCTTTATAAGTCCCTTCAGGTTACCCAAATTTTTTAAAAGTTCTTAGTCCACGAACCTCACCTCGAAAAGTGAAGAACTCTCATTCTTCACTTTTCGAATCTTCACTGGTAGCCCGATCTATTCGGGAGTTCTTCCGGCATTGCTCTATCGTCATGGGATAATGACCCGAAAACGTTCTCTTTGATTTTGGTTGATTTGCAAAAAGTATTTATAACTCCAGAAAAAACAAACTTTGTGCATGTAGCAATAGTTAACAGTACGAAAACTTACTTTTCATCGAAGCCACGCAAGTAGGGCCACGGTCTTCAAGCGTATTTCTAACTGCATTACAATGCTGGCTTTATTCCAGGAGGCTTTCTTCAACATAAAAAATCTAAGATCATTCCCTTACATCGCCTCAGCAATCTGAAATAAAAAAAGATTAAAAACTAAGTTGCACTCACATGTGCTGAAACAGTTTTGACGTCTTTGTGATGTGCAACTGCCCGCTCATTGACGTCGTCTGTTACATCAACTTGCATCGAAAGCACGATCATTCTCGAACACCTTTCAATCAATAAACTATGGACGATGCCACTTGTATTCTTTCGACTTGACGTGAAAAAATTTAATATCAAACAGAATGAGCTGCTTTTACGGATTATGAAACTACCAAAGTCTTCTTTAAATTTCTCACTGATTGCATGCTTTGCGCCAAGACAATCTTCGCCTGATCTGCATGAAATGAGGAGACGAATGTTCGAAAATCGTTTTGTGAGGTGAAATAGCCTCAGCATCGGCTTCCAGCAAGTGTCACACGGATGTTCTGCCTTTCGGCCAGGTAACTCTGCTACAATAAGGAGCCTGAGAATCTTAGCGGGAAAATTCAAAGATCGTCAGAGAAAGAGTATATTGTTTCAATAAAGTGGAGACTTAAATGACTCGAAAATCACTGAAAAATGTAAGCTTGACAATCCTTAAAGACGATGTTGAATTGCGGGGATTTTTCAAAGTTAGGGGCCTAAATAAAGAAAACGCGTTAGGACAGGGAAATCTCGCGGAAATGCGACAAATAAATCTATTAAACATCTGGAACAGGCAGAGATGGGGCGAAACCCCATCTTAACTCTCTCAAGTGAACCCAGCTGAACATAGTTACGATGTCCTTGTGTAATAAAACATTTTCGTTATTGCGCCCCGTTATCTGAGAAAGGAATCAACAGAAAAAATTTTCAAATTTTGTCTGCGGATCATGGTAATTATGACATAAGAATGCAACTGAACCTTCGCAAGTAGTGCGCACAGGTCTATTACGTGAACCATGGCTATACTTAAGGAATTCTCAGGCTCTCCTAACCACGCTCAAACCCGTTCTCTAACACGGAAAGAACTGGCCCATGGGCAAGCATGCAAGGAACAATACATAGGGTTCAAATTTGGAATTTTAACGCTATCGCGGAAATGATAGTTCCATTGAATTCCTCGCGTCAGACTTGACCTTCTGACAAACTATCATGTTTTATATTTTTCCAATCAAAAAATTTCAATTCGGCGCTCCGACCTTGATGCGCAGGCGAGCAGACCTTTACATCGGCGCAAACTGGAAGTCTTACCGAATCAAATCAATAACTGATGTCCTACTTAACAGACCACCAGAATATGCTGGCTAGAGAAAGAGAAGATTGTTTGTGTTGACAGTACTGACTATCGTGTTTATTTTATCAATAAAACCGCTACTGATATTTCTCTGTAGCGTTTGCCAGAGCGCCAAAGAACCTGCGTGCGCATCTTACATCTAGCGGGCATCATACGCGCCAGATGATAACGAGAGCAGATCGCTTTACTCTAGAAGTTTTAAGCGAGAAAAGCTGCGTGCCGCGGAAATTGGTTTTGTACTGACGTCGCTCTGAAGCTTTCTTCAGTTAAGAGGCATTACTGTTACAATTTGAAACTACATAAACAACCGCGCACGGGGAAATTATTACAAGTAATTCTTTTCACAATTAGCTTTGTACTGCTTTGTGCACATGGGTACGGAGTGCTGGAATAACTACTTAACCGGATATGCATTCTGCAGTAAATTTCGCGCTTGTAGCAGCTTATAGCAGGCGCCCAGGCAAGAACCTGCGTGCCGCCAAATTCAAATTTTTTGATTTGAAAAAATAAAACATAATAGTTTGTTAGACGGTCTAGTGTGATGCGAGGTATTAAATGAAATTGTTATTTCCGCGATAGCATTCGAATTCCAAATTTGAACCCTACCGTTCCATGCACGCGAGCCTATGGGCCTGTTCTTTCCGTGTTAGAGAACGGGTTTGAGCGTGGTTAGGAGAGCCTGAGAATTCCTTAAGTATAGCCATGACGTGAACCGAACGCATTGCATGCGGTCAGACATTCGTGGTCAGCAGCTGCGTCACCACGTTATCCCCACCAACATCTCCTCGATGCCGAAAATGCGCAAAAAAGAAAACTCGCCGTTTTCATCAAATCAAAATATGCATGATTTAAATAGCACTATCAAGATAGACTTACTGTAAGAGCGTCTCCCTGCGTAGCTTGAGTCGCGGGCACGTCAAAGTTTGTTCAGTTATTCACTGGTTGCACATCTGTGCCTTTGGATTCGACGATCACTTTTAAAATATCGGACGCTAGCGATGTCAAGGCCCACGTGTGCTCGAAGTCGGTTGACGTGAGCAAGCATTGGTTTGAGTCTGAAGACACCGCTAAATGCTTCGTGTTGCACGTTCTGAATGAGGTGAGGGAGGGTTACCAGAGTTCTAACAAGTATTAATTGGAGGGGGTCGTGGAGGGTCGCATAGATAATGGAAGGCATCCACTTGTTGGCTGTTTCGACCTTTAACCTGTTGCGTGGTTTTCCTTGTCATATTAAGTTTTGGTAAGATTACTTGTCATATTTGTCATACCTTGCTGTTCAGCTCGATAAGTCAGAATTTTGAGCTTCGAGCCTTGCGCTTTAAATAGTATAATCTGTTATCTACAGACTCGTTGATGTGTTGCATTTAAAAATAAGAGGAAAGAGAGTGATACTGTATGTTTTTGCGGGGGCATTTGTGGCTCATGTCCGTCACAACCCCTTTGATAGCCGACGCGTGCAGCTGCTCCACGAGTCGAGAACCTATATGATCCTTGTGCTCACACATATCAGACTGGGGCCATTCTCTCGAAGTCGACGATGCCCCACCTGCACCGATCCAAGAAGTTCTCCCTGTGCCTCTCCTCTGCCAGCAAAGTGGCGCTGGAGGTGCAAAGCATGGCTTTACATGATTCGTGTGCACGAGGAGTCTCTGCGCTGTGGGATCGTTCCACAATCGAATGACAAGGTTGATTGGCGTGGGTATGGCAACCTCGAGGTATGGGCCACCTTACTTCGGTTTGAACTTCGCGCCAACCCCTTTCCTTTCCAGCCTCAACCACACCAGGTGATTGACTTCAAATTTAGGCATAGCAGCTGTCCTATCAAAATTTTCTTTTTGCCTATGCTGCATTTCCCGTAAGTTCTGATAGATAAATCTCTTCATGATACTAAGCCTTTCGATCATGTTCGCCACGTACTGAGAGTGATTCCAAGTATCCGGAGGAGTAACTCTCAACTCACCAGGCAGTTTAGGCTCCCTGCCATACAGAACCGTGTATGGTGAATGTCCAGTGGTCGTTTGGATAGACGACCGGTACGCGAACAAGATGAACGGCAAACCTTCATCCCAATCCTGTTGTCTTTCGTTGACATAGAGGTCCTCACCTTCGGTGTCATGTGTACCAGCGATAACATATCCACATTTCCATGGTTTCTACCTGGCCTACACAAGATATCAAACTCTGCGCCACTCATCGCTGCTATCCAGCGCGCGAAACGGCCTTCTTGTATGTTACTCTTAAACATGTAGACCAGCGGTAGATGATCGGTAATCACTGTAAACCGCCTACCATAGACGTATGAGCGAAAGCATTTTACGGCCCAGTAAACGGCTAAACCCTCGAGCTCCGTGACTGCGTACCGACTCTCCGCAGAGGTCAAAACCCGACTCGCGTAAGCCACTGGGTGTTGCTTCTTATCTTCGGCCTCCTGCGATAAGATCGCACCCAATCCTGTGCGACTCGCATCCGTATAGATAACGAATGGGTTCGAAAAATCTGGGCACCTCAGAACTGGGTACGAGCACAGTTTACGCTTTAGTAACTCGAAAGCCTGTGCTTGATGCTTCGTCCATACAAACTTGACCTTATCCTTGGTCAACTCAAACAAAGGTCGGGCAATCCTAGAGCAGTCCTTAATGAATCTTAGATAGAACGAAACCATGCCAAGGAACCGCCGAACCCCATATGCATCCTGTGGCTGCTGCATATTTTTCACTGCTGCTATCTCCGTTTACTCTGGTTTCAAGCCTTCACTGCTAACCCGATGACCCAAAAACGAAATCTCGCTTTGCAGGAAAATGCATTTCGACAGCTTCAGTTTCAATCCTGCATTGTGCAAGCGTGTAAAAATCTCATTCAACCGAGCTTGATGCTCCTCAAAGGTCGCACCAAAGACCATAATATCATCCATATACACTAAACATCTTTCCCATTGCATTCCCGCAAACACGCAGTCCATCAACTTCTGGAATGTGTTGGCCGAATTCCTTAGGGCCAAATGGGAGCACCTTGAACTGGTCATGCCCACTAGGCACTGTAAATGCTGTCTTCTCACCATCCTCTGGCGACAATCTAATCTGGTGAAATGCGCTCATCAAATCAAGCGTAGAAAACCACTTTGCACCATGCAAAGAGTCCAGAATGTCGTCTAACCTGGGCAGCGGATACTCATCACTAACTGTGTGACTATTCAGCTTCCTGTAGTCGACACAGAACCTCATCTCACCGCCTTTTTTCTTAGCTAACACTATTGGTGACGAATATGGGCTATTAGACTCCTCAATCTTGCCCGCACCAAGCATATTGTCCATCAACTATTCACAATCGGTCTCTGATAGAACTGTAACCGCCTTGGAGGAAGATGTACTGGCGGAGTCTTGCCAGTATTGATCACATGTGTGACTGGAGACCTGACTGGCGTCAGCTACGCATCAGAGGTCGCAAAAATGCCTTTCCTGGCCTACCCCGCACTGTGCCATAGATAAATTTTTCTGTGCGTGCGGGTATGGCCATAGTCTCCGACATGCACACGACAACATCACTTCCTCTGTTCCCCTCAGCCAGTTCGTCCAGATCTATCGTTGGCTTATGTTTCGAACTTCCGTTCGTAAAATCGATCTTGACTGGCCCAAATTTGGCGAGAAAATCGCGACCCAGAAGCATTGCTAATGGCAAATCGTCCAAAACAATGAACTGATGGCTGAACTCCCTGTCACGCACTCGAATACGCAGCCTAACGACAGTATCTACCAGGCGCGCTGGCCTATGTGTTCCTCGCACTGGTGTCTTATCGATCTTCTCTTAGCTCAGTTCCTTGCCCTTAAACGCCTGCATCCGCGCTCTCAGTCATTCCGCCAGCCTACCTGACACAAAGCTTCTTCCAGCGCCCGTGTCTACTACTGCACTCGAGATCAGACACTGTGCATCGTCCACGTAGACTTTGCTGTATTTCGGCTTTACTACTGCCTCCCCTTTTTTCTGCTGAGAATGCGACCACGCCATGAGCACTGTATTCACGGATGACCAGTACTCAGGGGTATGCTACACCCCGAAGCCGTCAGACACTCGACTCAGATCGACGCCATTGTGCTAAGCTTGCAATCGATGCCACCTCTTGGTCCTCAAGCGAGCCGTCCTCTGACAGCAACGATACCTAGCTCGCTGCCTTCTATGCAACCTGCGTCGTGCACTCCGCAATGTTGAAAACGTGGATGCGGCGTCCTGCCTAACCAGTGACCCGCATCCGACCACCATCGAAGAGATCCACCTCATCACAACCATCATCCATTTTCCCCCCATCCTCTGCACATGACACAGGTCAACAAGCTGCACCCCCACATAATCGGGTTAACAAGCACAGCAAACAAAAACACGAAAAAACCAAAACTCGTTTAACCATCGAATCACAACCCATCACTGACCGTCCATCGGTTCCTCCTTGATGGGCCGGTAAAGAACATCTGGTGCCAGATCGAAAGGGAGAGGCATTGCCTTGACACTTTCCCAAAATACGTCGTCGCTGAGGCCAGCCACATCCCCGCAAGCCCGCTCGAGAGCCACGCCGCCGAGCTGCGAAGCCAACACGCCCATCTAAAGACGAGCCCCTATTACCAAGTGAGTGGGTAAGCCTGTGGCTCAGGCCTTTTATTGGCTTGTCCTAGTGCGCCCCAGGACGGGCCAAGCAAGGATTTTATCGCACCGTTTGGAGCTGTTCGCCAGCTCAGGCCGCAGAGCCAGGTGCACTGGAGCAGCAGCCAGGCCAGTGTATCATTGCAAAAAGCAGTTGCTGCTACCCCTGGGAGGCACGACATACATGCTGGAAGGGTTTGTTGAGAAATCGAGATTCCTGTGATCGATGCTCTGCAGTTTTAAGCCATCCTGCCAGGCTGGGGCTATCAGACCTAGGAACGCTCGCATGTACATAAGATCAGCTCGATCCTGGCGTCACGCCAAATGCACTAGCCTAAGCCCAACCAGGCACTGTGGCGGAATTGAGGCAGGTGAGGGAAGATGTCAGCTTATCAGCTGTTATTTACTGTACATTTGTATGAAAAGTGATACCAATTAGAAGGCATAAGAGGAAACGAAGACTCTAACGTCGACACGAGCAAATCGAAAACACTGTACATCAGGGGGGGGGGGGGGGCTCCCTCAATAAACGCACTGAACACTTGAAAATGATTATATCCAGTTACATAAATAACAAAGGGCAGCATAATTCACGATTATTTTGCGCGTAGTAGCCTCAGGCAGACGACTCATGGCCCAAATGACCACACCTGTTACACCGTATTGGATTGGTGCATTCGGCTTGAATATGCCCGAAAACTCCGCAATTCAAACACCTTTTTCCCAAATGAGCTTTGCCACATTCTTTGTTCCAATGCCCGAATCCACCACAATTGTGGCACGCGTTCCGATAACGATCGACGCCGCGCTGCGTAGCAGCCGCTATCTCCTTCTTTTTTTCCTCCCTCGCCTCCGCTTTCTCTCGTTCGAAATCTGCTCTCTCTCGCTGGAACCACTCTCAAGCCTCCGACTTCTCGAGTTGAAACTCATCTCACGCCTCCGTTCTTTCCCGCTAATACTAAGCCCACGCTGCAGCCTTTTCTTGTTCGAATGCCGCCTTCTCTCGCTCCAGCTCCTCCTTCGCCTCCGCCTTCTCTCGCTCCAGCTCCTCCCTCGCCTCCGCCTTTTCTCGATCCAATAGTTCCCTCGAATCCCCACGCCATCTTCTAGCGTAACCTTTCGCGTTTTCCAACTTGGATTGGAGAGCCTGAAGATTAGGAGTTACTTTTGCGGCAGGATTTCGATGTTAGACACCCGTTTACTTACCTGGATCTCGGATCGCAAGCCAGCGACTCCGAGTCCATGCAATTGCTGCTGCTGTTGCAACCGCACTTCTTGCTGCGTCGCGAAGTCAAACAAATCCTAAAAGAAATTAGAGTGATGAGACTGTTTGAGGACAACTAGGCGCAGGGTCGACTGAAATAGCTTTTCTTTCAAAAAAAGGCCCCGAACCTGACTAGGTGTCTTTTTTTTACCGAACCAGTACCGAAATAAACAGTTTGCCCTCTCATGAACATAAATTTCGTTTCACCAGAAGCCATTTTAAGTTAAAATTTTTCTGCTTTAGCACAGTCAGTCAGCGCGAAATCATACAAGGCAAGCTCAGCATCAACTGATCCGACCCTACGCCTGGATCCCGACTCCGATCTCTGGATCGGGCCTATTCGATCCGGCCGATCCTGGTATGGTACTGGTTCGGTTGAAGCTGGGACTTGGAAAGTACATACACTTACCGTAAAAGCGCGATTCACATTGCAAAATTCGTAATCGATCCAATGGTTGCAGAACGGGCACCCAACAGGGAAAGCGCGACGAGCCATATTTTCCGTTTTCAATTTTTCGAAGCAGTCGGGACAGATCGAGTGACCGCATCCAAGAACTTTCGGCTGCCGGGTCAGCGGCGCGATCTGACAACACTTGCATTCCGTGACCCGTTCCAAGTCGTCCTGTTCGATTGGACCCGTGTGATAATCTAAAACGGCCAGAAATTCTAAGCATCTGACCTCTGAAAAGCCGATCTTTCTACAGTTACAGTGCACTCCTACATTGGCAAACAGCTAGAAAAAGCGTAAACGTGACCATTCCCTTACCTGCCATCACTCTCCCTCGCCGCTTAAAAACGTTTCCGAACAAATTCCAACAATGTCGGACAAATAAACACTCAGAATAAGTTTCTTCTTTTTCTCGTGTGAAGTCTTCTGACTGTTCGCTACCCAACGCGAGAACAAGTTCAGTTCAGCTAGCATCAGCTCATCGAACGTCCCTCGGTCACTGCGACATTGGTGCAGGTACTTCGTAAGAGCGGCAAATTTGAATTGCAACAAACTAGCAAACAGGAACGACTGCTCTGTATGCCCGCTAACTTGTTTAATTTCTTTATTATTTCTCACAATCACTGTTTGAATTTATTAAACCTCCCACGCCAGCACCAGCATGTTCACATATCACTCGAGAATATCATTCAGCAAAGCACGAACTTGCAAGTAAAGTGTTTTTGCATTATCTCTTGTAATCACAACGCGGTTACGTTCAAAAAAATCATTACTGATTGTTGTCACATCGTCAGGCGTTGCTGCCGCTCTTTCCACCCTATTCAATGACATAGTCGTCTCCACCGCATCTATCTCGTGTGATGTTACGGTTTTCCCACACTTCGGACCACCAAACTGCTCTGGAAAATTGTACAGGTCGTCAGGCTGACCTCCTGGCCGAATGCGGCGACGCTGCGATCGGATCACATGCAAGTTGTGATCACACGCCGTTCGAACCAAATCTTCATTTTTGAGCGGGAGGTGAACAGACACTAAAGCCCACCGATCGATGATATCACCACTCCAGTGACCATCGTCTCGCAATAATGTAAATTCCTCAAGCCAGTACAGCGTGCACATTGTGCGCAAGCGCCGCCACCATGCTTCAATCGTCACATTTCGAACGGAATACGTCCAAGAATGATGAGGAGCCGCATTCGCATCTGGCAAATAAAACATCGTCTGACATTGTGCGATCAACGTCGATTCTTGTCCAAAATCGGACACGACCATATGGGGCACGACTAAAAGGCATATCTGTTGAGCGAAACACGTCTGCGTACTCAAAGTACGAACGAGTCTTACCTTTAACCTCCCTCACCGCGTCCAAGTAATACGCCGCCACTAGCTCTGGTCGGCGATTTATAACGAAAGCTCGCAACCACATGATACGCCTCAAAAATTCATCTACGCAGCCATGAATGTAGATGTCGTACATGCCTAGTTTATCATGGCCGTCTTCGCACCATCGGAAGTTTGGACCCTAAAAAAATTGATCTTCTTTTGCTTGACGCTTGTACGCATTAGTGTTCGGCCGGGGAGTCGACCTCGGCCGAGGCTGGCCACCCTCGACCTCGAGGAAAAACGGCCGAGGTTCAAGGTTCAAAAGCAAGATGCAATCAATAAGCTGTTACTCAGTTTGAAGACTGGACGCACAAGTGTGCCTGTGCCTCGCACGCAAAAAATTGCGCAATTTTGCTGCTAGCTTAATTAAATCACTGTGTACAGTAGGACTGCTTCGTCCATATCCATTGCATTTTTATGCCAGTGGGTGAGTTGTCTCTTGAAGATCCAGTCAGAGGAGTATGGAAATTCACACAAACTTGCAGGAAGCATTACAAATTTGAGTTGCGGACTGTTAGCAAAAACCTCGAGCCTCGAGCCTCGACCTCGACCTCGACCTCGACCTCGACCCAACCTCGACTGCCAACCCGACCTCGACCTCGACCTCGACCTCGGGTCGAAAGAATCGGACCTCGACCTCAACCTCGATGCATGTATCGATGACTTACTGGGCAATAACGTAGCTGCCGCTGCCATGGAAACGCCCTCGCCACCTCATACGTCCTCCCTCGACCAAGATTCGAAAGAATGTTGCGGACTGTCTGCCTTTAAAAAACAACTCGATGTTAAATTTCCTCGACCCCACAATAATATAATCATCGCACCTGCAACTGCGAGGCCGTGCCGATTTCTTAGCGCATTCTGCAAAAATCCATAACCTGAATTCATTCCAGGCCCACTTCTTTCTTGCTCAATGGCATTCGCAATAACTGCATGAGGTATAGTAGGGTCGTGCCTTCGAATTCCAAATTTAGTTAGCCACTTCCGCAGCGTGCGGCTACTGAAAACAAAAAAGCACCGTGGTCTGACAGCATATCGCAACAGCTAAATAGACACAAAGATCTTTCTCTTACTGCATTTGAATGTTGTGTTTATCTTTAAAATACGCCAAAATAATTTTGTTTGTCTTTCTTTGACGTACGAGCGATTCCAGAAGCTGCCGAAATTCATCTTCGTTCATTATTTAATTTAATCTTTTAGAAGCTATCAAACGGATTTTAAGGCTAGACAGATTTCATACAATACTTGATTGATTCAGATGACACTTATCGATCAAACGAAGTGAAATGAATAAACGAAATTGAATGAAATGAAATGATTCGTCGCACACGGTAAAAGTGAGTTTCAGTTTCCAGTCTGCCTATGACAAAGCAAAATGATTAAATCAAAAAATCATTTTGATTAAATCAAAGTTTTTGAAAAAATCAAAGTTTCTGCGTTGTTCATTTCAAAATGTGTGCGAACTAAGATTTTTTCGACGAGGTAAAATGGGAAAATCAAAAAACGAGAGATATAATGTTGCTTTTACGCACATACTTTTCAAAAATCAAAAGTTTTTTGATTTTTTTGATTAAATCAAACTTTTTTGAAAAATTCAAAAAATCGTTTTGATTAAATCAAACTTTTTTGAAAAATTCTAAAAATCGTTTTGATTAAATCAAACTTTTTTGAAAAATTCAAAAAATCGTTCTGATTAAATCAAACTTTTTCGATTAATTTGCTGTACGCGTGCATTTTGACTTTTTTATAAAGCTGGTTAGCCCATTTTGACGAGATATAAATCAAAAATCAAAAAGCAGAGATATTTTGAAAAAGGCCTCCTTGGGCCACCGTAGCGGGAGTTGCTGCTATACTTATGGTTCTGCTCGATTAGAGATCCACCTAATGCTCGTTGAATCTCCGTCTATTTCGTCAATTTTGGTTTACACCGATTCGCCAACTGATATTGCCATTTAAGAGGCAC